>CM073771.1:5353661-5455875 GCA_037158775.1 Hetaerina titia
ATACGCACAAAATCGACCTTCCAAGTGGACTCCGCGAATCTCAGGTTTTCCCCGCTTATTGCCAGTTATAATTGATAAAACAAAAAAGTTTCCTTTGAAATATTTTTTGTAAAAGAGAAAGAATATAACCTTAAACCGCCGGTATTAGGGGCAGTATTTTCTATTCGTCAACATCGATAGCCCATAAATAGTCATGTACTTCTACACGCCTAACCACATGAATTGGAGGGAAAAACGGCTTCTAGTAAACTAAGATGAAAGCAAACTATCGCCAATCCGACAGTCCTTTTGATCCTTCGTCATCGATGGTGAAACATTTTGCGTCGAAACTTTATAAACACCGTGAAAGGTTTCTCAATAACGATTCGCCGAACATGCTTGAAAAAGTTAAACTTATTACGACAATTAATACTCAATTAAATCGCTTTCCTTGAAGTTTTATGTTTACTGAAAATTTAATTCATTGAAACGGATCAAGAATTCACAGTATTCGCTAGTATAAAAATTAGTCTGCACACTAATCAAATGTATCAAATTATTGATCTGAGGAACACCAGGTACTTCATGTGCGTAATGTATTTGACTATCCAGTTAAATACGTTACATTTAAGGGGTATTTTGGTGCAGGTATCGGCCTATCTGAATAACCTTTTTATACTGAACAGAGAGCGCAATTCACTTTTCACTGTCACATCATTCCTCGGCTACACACCTCTGTATATTGAATTCTGCCAACTTCCGGCTGCCTGGCATGGGAATTGACGCATCTCAACGCTGTGGAGTGATGACGAATAACGGCTCCACAAAGGCGGGAGACGTGTTCATGGAATATTTATTGGGGAGGGTTGAGATCGAAGTTAACAAAGAAATATTGATGTTCTATAATTCATCGCAAAGCCATTGTATTCTCAGATCTGTAAAAAGATCCTACAATCATTTTCCGGAGAAGGAGAAAAATATTTTCGCTCGAAACGAAAACTTCATCCCGTTTGAGAGCCGTGGGCATAAGCCTAGTTGTTTATTTTCTTACGCCGTTGTTCGCAAGGTTGAAAGCTTTAGAATCGGAAATGATCGGAAAGGGACTAGGAAGATGGCCTTCATTGGTGTTTGGTGCGGCGGAAACTGCAAGGATCTCCTCTGAAGAAACTCATTGAATGCAAAATATGCAACAATTCAACTGCTTTTGAGTTTCTTTCGGCGTAATAATTCAGTAATAAGCTTGTAGTTTGACGTGATACTTGGCCAGTAGTGCTTTAGGAATCCTTCTTCCTAAATGATAACTAAGCAAAATTTGGTTTAAATCGGTGGAAATATTCAAAACTGCATTGGAAAGAAAAAATCAATCTAAAAATATGTTTTCTTAAATTATTCCTAATGGGCCGAGAATAATTGGTAAAATAACTACATATTAAAGATAAAGTTTGACATTTTTTGCCTATGCTTTTAAATGCTGAGTCTAAGACAAAATATTAGGTAATTTTAAGTCTATGGCCATTGACAGACTGAACGGAAAAATCACAGAAGTGAAAATGTGAAGAGGAAGTGCGCATGAGAAAGATAAATGTTCCGGGTGTGTGGCAGGGGGTGAGGCTTTGCGGATACGTGGAGAGTAAAGAGTGAAGATAGATTGTCATTTGATAGGTGACAACTCGTGTGAAAAAACACGCACCACCGAAGTTTATTGGTTGGGCACTGACTTCCCCTAGGAGTAAAACCCCTCATTTTTTCACATGTTTCATTGTTTACCTCACTAGTGCTGGGCACCTGGTGACTGAAAAACTGGAATTTGAGAACTCGTTTACATATCTACATGGTCTATTACGAAAGGAATGCGCATGATTTTATTTATTTCTCTGGGAAAAATAGATGTATTGCTCGTACCTGTGTGCATACAGGTGTATAAAAATACATATATAAATATATATTTCTATATAAGAGGGTCGCAGTAGTCCAGGGGGTAGAACGTTGGACCCAGAATGTCCAATTTTAACAAGCGACTACGTCTGAATTCTGTCGTTATTTTTATCTGCGTGAGGCAACCTCGACGCCGAAGGGTTCGATGGCCTGAGCCGCGCGTGAGTTATCGACCTGGGCAGCCAAGTACAAGGTAATAAACGAGCGAGAAGCCTAACAACGTTGTCTTAAAATTCCTTGAATCGTACCGTAAATCTTTCACTTTCACATTTGTATGTATTGAATTGTCAATCGCGCAAATTTTCCAAAAGGGAACCCAAAATTATTAATTTTTTTCCAAATTTCCTGAAAATATGCTTGCCACACTTTAGACATAAGGGTAATGATTTAATTCCAGTGAAAGTTTTTCAAAGTTGGAGATATAAAGAGATGGTGGAGAGAGGACCGGTACAAGTTCACTAGTTCATCGTCCTCGGAACCGATTTTTAGTGCCTTCGGGTTGGTTCTGATATGAATATTGCAGCTAAAAAGAAAGATTTCTGATTAGCCATTCATGTTTTCAGAAGGAAATAGGTAGCTACTTGGAAAAATACACTAAAATAATCGGCCAGTTGAAGCTAACAAAGGGCGACCAACCAGCTGACTAGGATTCTGTACGGAATGAGAAAACAATGCTAAACTATATTAGTATGGTATATTATTTCCATATTTCATTGTGAAATATGATGAGCACATTAATTGATCAGTTAGTTAGTAAGATTGAAAGATTCGTCTTTAATCAGAGCTATATAAAATGCTATGGCATTGTATGTGGCTATGAGACTCGGAATGTGATATCCGTGAGTGGATGGGCTGGTGTCTTCTTTGAAAATGCCCATTGCTCAATAGTGGTATTCCTGTGGACGTACGGGATACTCGTCTCAGAGTAATCAAATCGAGGAGGACAGCGAAGAGACTCCCGAGTATCATTCCCTACAAGGGGAACGTGTAGGGGAGAGCGGTGCTTGGATAGGGTTTCGTCCGTGATTGGTAGGGCGTGGGGGTGCGCACACTCCTCACCCGTCCGGTGAAATCCTCGTACTGCGCCGTCCCTCGGCCCGCCTTGTACTCCTGGTACTGCGACACCACGCACAGCAGGCAGTATATCTGCAAGCAGAAGAAGGGAGAGGGTGAGGGGGGAGAGCGGCGGCAGAGGAGGATTGCATTCGGAAGATTGGCGGCGCCCTTGACGCTTCTTCGCTCGGAGCCTTCCTTCCCTTTCCACCTCCGCTTCCCCCCCCGAAAATCCACCCCGTCGTTCCCTCCTGAAATTAGGGGGGTGGGGGGGCGACGTAATGGTTAGAATGGGACGTTGCAAGGAGGATTTGCCCCAGAAGAGATCCGCGGTTGAAGGCAGCACCACATTCCTGTCCTAATCCGAAAAAAAACAATTACCGCATTGATGCGGCCCTGTTCTCCGTTGCGAAACGATAAAATAATCACAGAGCCAATTTCACCAATCAAACTATGAAGAGAACAAACAAAGGAACTGAAATTATTTTTAAAATGAATAATCACATCATCAAAAGGCCGTAACCCAAGAAAAGTTATGATTTAACAAGAGCATAATTATATTTTTTTAACAACGAAATATGACGAAGAAAAATCCACCACTCGTATTTTGCATTGTAACACATGACACTCGGTGCTCCTGATATAAATAATCATTGAAAACTCTATAATCGCAACTTATCTTTATGGTATATTTTACTTAGCAATATAACTATGTTTAGCAGCTAATGAGGTGCTTTAATGAATTTACATAGTTTAATTGATGAAGTAGTGCATTAATTACAAGTATGGTTGTTAAATGCAAAAGTCTTTCTACGACATATTTACAAGGTCATTTTTTATACATTTCCTTGTACTATTAACCTTCCTGGAAAGAGAGCCATAAATTAACTGGTTATTGGTAATTTATAATAAGATGAATTATCATGCTAATCTAATATGAATTATGAGTACATTACAAAAATCTATGTGGCGTGACGAATTTTGTGATAATAGAATACCATGACGTAAGATATTCCAACAGTTTTATGATCACAAGCACTGCGATAAGCACTGTATTGCCATGTCGTGGGGAAAGAATATTTTAAATCGTATATGGAAACGAGAAGTCTTAATTATGGCAATGGTGATACAATACATTTACCTTCTCCCTCCTCCTTTTTTCCTGCAATTTTTTTGGTCTACATTTGTATGTTAGGGCTTCGTTTAGGTCATTTCCACCGTGATACATGCACAACGACCAAAAACATTTAGTCGTATCGGTTGATTTATTTTTTCATTCCGTCTTTAATTTTTGGTTAATTTTGCTGTCGCATCACATAGAAGGTATGAAATAATCGAGTGAAGGCGCTAATCAATCTCCATACTTCCGGTGTGTGTGAGGTCAAGAAGGTATCCCCTTGAAACCCTGGCGATTTTCTTTCGATGGACAGCCGCCGCATTCCTTTCCGTCACCACCCACGATTTCCGGGGTGATGGGCGGCTCACGAGCCTTGTCCGAACCATTATGGGCGGTCCGCGAGGGGTTACTAGGACCGTCGTTCCATCGTAGGATTATGTTACTAGGATATTATAATTTAAGCCAACCAGATGCTGACATAGTTGGAGAAAGGAAAGAGATAAATAACTGATAACTTTTATATATTGCTAAGTCCGAAATAGTGGATGATGTTCCAGTTGTAGACACACCAATGTAATCATTTGGGTCACCTAAACTTACGAGGGAAAGCATCTTGAGAAACGTGTCGACAGAGGATCATTATCATTATAGACCATCAGGACGAAGATTATTTGTAGAAGCTCTCCATGCTATCTCGCTCGCAGACATTCCCTTATTGCCTTATATCTCAAGATCCATTGCTGAAGGGTATGCTGAAAAAATTTCGGGAATTACGATGAACCTTACTCACCAACGAAGCTTGACTATTTGCTTGATAGGCTTGAAAAAAGAGGTCACTTTGAAAAATGCTGGACACTCGTATTACCTTTCATAAACCACTCTTTTGTGGTTTTCAAAATGTAATACGAGTGGCCAATTCCATCTTCTGGTGCCTTTAGGGATTCCCAGAGAAGAAATAGTATGTACACCTGCTGGAAGGAACCAGGTGGACTTTTCGGATTCGAATATAGGACCTTCATTCTTTAAGACCTGATATACGTATACCATTAAAGTAATTTTTAAACGAACTTGAAAGGCAAACATTTAAATCACATATTGTAAAAACTGTAAGGATTCCATCTATGAAAGCATTAACTTTTACGGTAACATCTGAAAATATATATTTTTCCTTATAAAGCCGATGTCATCGTATTTGCGTCTTTCTAAGTCCTCGCAATTCCCGGAACGGAAAGAGAAGCATGACACCACTGACGAGGCGATAGGTGATGCCCATGAATACGACTTCTGCCAAAACGCTTTTGCAATTTCGCCCGTATTTTATGGGGGCCGTGGCGCTTTATAGCTCCCGCCATGGAATCACAGAATGGCTCGTAAAATTGGAACCTTGTCTAATGGCGCGGGGGGACGAAAGATCCTCGATACGAGGGGTAAGGGACAATGTGCTCACCCTCTCCATCCCCCAGTGATCTTCATCTGGAAATTTCCTCTAGACTGACGCGGGGACGTGCATGATAGGGAAAGGAATGTTTTCGTGTGGGGAGTAGTTTCTCTTCTCATTCCTCTCTCTTACTCGTCGGGTGCCCCAAATTTATTGTTTCTATTGATTTAGGTTCAAAAAACACTGCACGGTCTGTTGAGTCTCACGTGTTTGATTTTGGGTTTTTGAATGTCCGCTAGACTTTCCCACAGTGGTCAAGGAGTATTTTTCCTCGCGGTTTGACGTCCTCACAGCTACAAGTGTGCACCATGAATATTTGTGCCAAGAATACGAATTACGGTTCGCTAATTTCAAGTTTCATTGATTGGTTGAGTAATTTTTTGACACTAAAAGACGTAGATCTTTAGTGAGGATGTGTAAAAACATTCAAATAAGAAGCACCAATTCAAAGTCCTAAAATTTGCTTTTAAAGGGGATATTAGGGAATAACTATATAAAGGAATAAATTGGAGATATTTTAGGTTGTGAGTTTGGAGAAGGGTTTCGAGAACGAGGTGGCTAGGAAGTAGGACGGCAATGCGGCTTTGAGTGTGGGCGGGAAAGAGGGGAGGTTAATGGAAGAATATTCAAAGCAAAAAGAAAAATGGACAAAAGACAAACTTGGAGGGTAAAGGATTTATAGGATACAGAACACGGAAGAATATTACGTAAGCGGAGAAGAAGGAAGAAGATGGCAATTTTAGAAGGGTGACGGAAAGACTGTATCTGGGGACTGATCAAATGAGACACCATCAGTTTCAGTGCAATGCGGAAGTATTCCAAAGGCTCAAGGTTCTAGGTGATTCTTTTTAGTCTGTCCAAATCCCGCCATTGAACGGAGAACTTCTCCCGATAATGTACCCATATAACTCATCCCAATGCGAGAAAGACGGAAAAGTGTGTAGAGAGAGGGAGGTGGAGATAGAGCGGGGGAGAGGGGAAGGTGCGAAGGATAAGTAATAGAGGTGCCAGTGGATATAGGGAGGTATGGGGAGTGGGGGTAGAGAGAGAGGTGAGAGCAATGGAGAGAAGGGGAGGTATAGCTAGGAGGGGGCAGAGAGAAAGTGGCAGTTGAGAGGGGGGAGTGAGGGACGTGGGCTACTCTCACATGCGTGCGTATGTGAGATAGATGAGTTCTCCGAGGTGTGGGTGGCTAACCGCGCCCTTCTCCCATCTCTGGAGTGGCTGCGCGCTCGCGGGCTTTTTTACGATGCGCCGTCGCACGTTTTGTGACAGCTATGACGAGGGTAAATGGATGAGGGGGCGGTCTGCCGTAGGGTGGGTGATGGGTATCCTTAAGAAACTGCGTGGAATATTATGTGTGTGTATATATATATATATATATGTATATATATAGATGTAAGGAAAACAGATCGCAACACATGTCAATGAATATGTCCGCCATTTATACGTGTGAGTGTATATGCTCGCCACCAACCAAGGTAGACAATCCTCATCGGGATCGGTGGAGATATTTTCCACGTTAACCAAATGCTTTGTCCTGTGACCTTCGACGGTTTTTACTTCAGCCTCATAACCTCACGCAATCACGCAGTCGCCAGAGCCTCGCGTTTGAAGATCTAGTAGTCATTATGAGAGAATCGTGAGCGAAACATTGGTGAGCAGAAGCACAAAAAGCTAACGCTAAAATGGGAGGGAATTACACGGATAATGCAAGTGTATTTATATGTATATGTACATATTATATAAACCATAAACACAGTAATTAACCCGAAGGCTGGTTTGGTAGGTGATTGTAAGTTCACCCAGTACTAAGCCCGATGGCATGTGAAATTCACACATCAGGGTAGGGGGGCCAGTTCCTTTCCCTGTGCCGGTTATGGTTTTCCCAGGAAGATCTGGTATCCAAAAAATCACATAGCTTGGGTGGAGCTGCAGGTGCCCAGAGTGCCCGGGAATGAAACCCGGGACCCTCCGGTCAGTAGTCCAACGCTCTACCCCCTGAACTACCGCGACCTATATCTACATATAAGAAATGTGGGTTGCGGCAGTAGAGCGTTGGACTACTTAATAGCGCATCCGCCCGGCAAGTGGGAGGTCCGGTGGTCAAGTCCCGGTTAACGGACTCTCCGCTCACCACTCGCGCCTGAGCAGTCTGAGACATGTAGTGTTTGCGGATCAGTCTCCTGTCCCTCCAATCCATTCCTATTCTCTGCAATACACGCATTAATTTTTCCCAATTCACTCAATCAAACGCTTTTTCGAAATCTACAAAACAGGAAAAAAAGTCCTGATTGTATTCTATATTCCTCTCAATTAGTGATCTCATTACTGCAATAGCATCACGCGTACCTCTTCCTTTCCTAAATCCAAATTGATCATCCCCTAAGTAATCATTTGCCTTACTCTCTATCCTTTTGTTGATCATCCTGATCATCATTAGAGTAGAATCATCATCATTAGAGAATTAGAACAGAAGATAGAGAGTAAGGTAAATGTTACTCTCTATCTTCTGTTGATAATCTTATACACACACACTCACACACACACACATATACCTATGTACATAAGTACATACCTATATATATATATACATATATAAAACTTTGACAGTAACAAACAATATAAGGACACACAAAAGAACACTCACAAGTTATTTCTTGATAAGTTCAATGGAATTGAGCGGTACGGATGTAATTATAGATACGGTAGAATTCTGAGTTCTACCGTATCTTCTGATGAAGACGGAGCTCAATTCCGTCGAAATTATCAAGAAATAACTTGTCAGTGTTCCTTTTAGATGTTCTTTTATTGTTTGCTACTGTCGGAGTTTTTATTCAACACTTCCGTGTTACTTCGACGAAATTATATATATATATATATATATATATATTTATATGATATAGAATACTAAAATACAAACATAGAATATTAAAGTATAGGGGCACAGAGAAAGGACGCTCACAGTATGTAATTTACGTTTCGACGGCACGACCGTCGTCATCAGAATGGTTTTCTCGGGGACGAGCGGATAGGAAATATGCATAAAACAACATGTACCAGAGGAATATACATAGGTATATACATGTATATCTATATGTATATTCCTCTGGTGTGTGTTTTATATGTACTGTCCTATGCGACCATCATTTGTAAAAAAAGGCAGCGTTTCATGTTATGGAGATAGTATACTATATTAACCGATTTGTGCATTATGCGTTAAGAGTCATGAATATCCAATAATGATATTCATCTACACGGTATTTGAATCCATCTATGTATACACGAGTTATTGTAAACATTATTTGGAAAGATTGGCTGCTGAAAAAAGGCGCGGATAAAGGCCGCATACTTACGTTTATGGAGAGAAGAAAGAAGTCAATGGTAAACACAATGGAAGTCAGTGGGTTGAACCTCATCTGTGATGAACGGAAAGAGGAAAGGGTTAAAAATCGTCCTATACTATTAAATAGCGTTGTTTAATTTGAGAGACATTGTCGATTCACTTGAGTTGGAACAAGGGTTAAGGAATGTGAGTACAATTTTAAGCGTTCAGAAAATTTAAGTATTCAGCTCCTCCCGACATCCCAAGCAAATTTTTGTTTTCATATCACAAAGTTGAATGCGGGACAAACTAAAATTACTAGAATGTATTTTTAGGACAAATATTCTCCATGCAATCTGTGGTCCCACCTTTAACAAATGATGCCAATCAGTAGCTCGACTATCGAGGAGGAAGCTCTTAAGTAATCATTACTGAACGCAAACATGACATATGAATAGCCAAATGTATAAAATCTAAGAACTTGAGTTCTACGGCCTCGTAAATTAACAAAATAAAATGAAAACCCCTGTAGCCGTAATATAGCCTGTAAGTTAGCACCACTCGTCCCTCGTCAAAACAAAATATTTTGTTGCGATGGTTTGTGGAATAAGAAATTCCACGACAGTGACCAACCACAACCTCTCGACCAGAATACCCTTCTGCAGTAGTTTGCGGGGCTTCCTTGCGGGTTTACTTCCTCGGTAGTGACGAACTAAAGACCCAAACACTCAAACACAATTGGGATTTGGACAGAGTTCAAGGGACTCCATTAAGAATTCCTGAATTTATGATAAAATATACACTCTCACCGTGACTGTTTACGGGAATAAATTCCGCGCCAGGGACAACCACTTAGGTTGGACACGGTCGCGGAATTTCACTCATCAAATGTCGTGAACAAAGAGAGCTAGTTGTCTCTCGCATGGCGTACCCTTTCCAAAAGTATGCTGACTCCTTATTCATAAATCTTGGCTGTCAATACGTTCCATTATAGATTTTACAATTATGTGTTCAAGAAACTGAAATGAAATCGATGTCAGAGATATTGGTCTGTCATCACTTGGTTCTTACTTATCCCCACTTTTAAATAAACGTGCAGTCAGCTAATTTCCAATTTTTGGGTATCTTGTGTTTCGCCTATTTTTTAGTAAAAATTATTTCAAAGCAAGGGACTATTTCTGACGCATGCATCTTCATCAGGGATACAGGAATTTCAACGGGATCGGGAAACCTGTTAGTTTCAGTGTTTTCAACTGACGCAGTATTCCAAGACATGATGGAATCATATCATTCATCGCATTCATCATGTACGTACATCTACTCAATACCCTGCAAGCCGCCGCAAGGGCGTGTGGCTTGCGGGGTATTAGGGCGGTATTACCCGTATTTTAGAAAAAATCACCACATCCAGAAGCCACAAGCACACGTCTTCTGGTGTAGATGAGGCAATATTACGCAAGTTTTTTCGTTAAATGACTGAATTACACTGTTTCGAGCAAAGTGAAAGCCAAAGAAATGTCACGCACAATAAAATGTTACACAAATTTAAATGCTACGATATCAATGAAAAAACGATAAATTAGATTGAAGACTTCTTGTCAATTCGTAAACAAATAGTGATCATCGATTGGTTGTGCTCAACGGATAGAGATATAACTTCTTCGGGCGTCCCCCAGGGAAGTGTAATAGGGCCTGCTTCAATTCTTAATCTAAATTAACGACTTAAGCTCACACGTTAGTAGCAAATGAGGCTACTTAGGTCAAACTTTCGCACTGGTATTTAATAAATGTTCAAATATTAGTTGAGATAAAATTTAGGTTTTTACAGATTAAAATGAGTAGGAAGTGAGATCAGGACCTTTAGTTGATAAAATCTTGTGCCACAATAGTGGAATTTCAAGGTTTTGGAAACTGAAATATCGGCGCCCGTTTCCAAATATTCGAGAAATAGTGTTTTATAACGGTTCATCGACCGTAGAGAAATACAAATCTAAAATTATTATATCATATTATTACGTTCAAGTAAATTGTTCATCGGTAGCTTCTACCGCCCACCAAACAGTAGTTTAACAGCCCACGAGGCCTGCTTTGATTCTGTCCTCCGAGTTCGTACCCTGTGTGACGTGATTTTATTGGGAGACTTCAACCTGTCGATACAGTGCGCTTCACATACTGCTAGTCAGATCGTTTCCCCCATTGAAGATTATTTCATCGAACACTTTATTAATGAACTTGGGATTGAGCAGTGCAACCCCTATCTCACTGGAAATCTGTCAACGCTTGATTTGGTGATATCCTCCAACTTTCCTCGGTGGCGGGGGGGAGACATACCTTCTCGTCTGACCACGACTCACTCGAGTGCACCCTTACCCTACCCCTTTCCCCGCCCCCTTGACCTTCACCTCCCTCCAGGATCACTAGAGCCTGGAACAAAGCTGACTGGGCGGCAAATAAACCATGTCTTCTCCCTCATCCCCTGGGACCTCCTGGTGTACGGCAGACCCGAGGAAGGCCTAGATGTCTTTAAAGATCTCCTGAATGGCACCGTAGTGGATTTTGTCCCCTCACAGCGTGTTTCGAAGAAGATACCTCTATGGTATTCACCAGAAACGACTCTCGCTCTAAAAAACAAACTCAAGGCTTGGAAATTATGGAAGCGTCACCAATGCCTACACGCCCATGTCTCTTTCGTGGCCTTTCGTCGTCATACATGCTTTCTCCTTCCTCGTGACTACAAAAACTATATTAAAGGAATAACTGAGGAAATTCTGAACAACCCCCACCTCCCCTCCCCCATCTTCAACGGAATTCTCCGTACCAACGACCTCTATTCTCAATTCGTGCTCCCTCTCGACCAACACGTCACTTGAGTCTGATGCAGATTCCAAATTTCCGTCTCTCGGTCTCTCAACGTTCCCAATCCCATCGACTCCCCGCTACATTTGATTCCCTAAGCATTCAGTATCCTTCCCTGGACCTCTCTTCCTCATTCACTGTTCAGCTACATCTAAATAAATACCCTGCGAGTCACCAAAAAAGGTGTGTGGCAGGGGAAGCTTTGAAACACTGGAACCTTTTGGAAACACTGTTTTCACCTCCCTTCTTAAACGCCAGACAGTAACTCCACTTGCGTACAAGGTGTGATCAAAGAAAGACAGGACTGATTTTATTCCGCGCAAACCGTTCAACGAATCGAAACGAGACACATCACGCCATCTAGCGATACATCTGACGGCCAATACGAGAGGTGTTGCGTTTGTTTACGTCAAGTCGTTACACTACAGAGACATTTGGAATGATACAGCAAGCCTCTGTTAATGATGCTATGAGTCGAAGCCAGTGTTTTGAGTGGTACAGTCGTTTTAAATCGGGCAGAACCTCGACAGGTGAAGATTCGTGAACGGCCTTCCACTTCGACAGACTTTTTTTCCAAAGTTAAAATCAATCTTGAAACGGCCCCGATTCGACTCTATTGCGGATATTAAAACTAATTGTACGGCGGACCTGAAGAGGATCCCTAAGGTGGCTTACCAGGCAGGATTCGGACGCTGGAAGAAACCTTGGCAAATGTGTGCCGTCAGCCAAGGCGTGTACCTTGAGGGCGAAAAGTTCGATTGATCTGTATCCGTCGAAATAAGCAAGTTTTAAAATCAGCCCTGTCTCTCTTTGATCACACCTTGTATGTGCTCCCCTGCTATCTTATAGCTGTTCTTGACATTTATTTTGTTAATATTTCATTACTATTTATTGCTCTAACTCTTTCTTTTTGTTAATGTATATTATATGTATTGCCTGTCAGCCAATTTAAAAGTTTTTGAGCCGTTTTTGGGTGCTAAGTTAAAGAAATAAATAAAACTATTTCGACAAAGGGAGACACAAGGCTTCTCTTCTTTTACACCCTGCGACATAGTATAATGCGTTTATTTGAAGATTGTACAGCAGCGTTTGCAGTTTCCTCTCGCGAAATTAACGGCTGAAGTTCCATCAATGGCAAACTCTTTCGGGGCACTATCACTTGCTTTGTGATTCATTGGCCTTTTTTATCATTCAACATTGGGGGTTCACGTTATTTGAGGGATTGAAAACCGTCCAAAGTTCGAGGCCTCCTTTGTGAGGCCTCGATGCTCGTGAGTGGAGCATGAATCGGTGGCCTTTATAAAATAGCCGGCAGCGGATATGTCTCCACGACAAAAATTTAATTGAAGTATGCGGGAGGAAATTTGTCACTTAGACTCGCGTCCTTCCCACGAGATTCTCCCTGCTGGCCCGTCCCATTGCTCACCGACTCGAGGACCATGAGGTACAGGATATGCATCAGGTCGACCAGGGAAGTGACCACCACGATGAGCATCCAGGGGACGAGCAGCAGACGGTTGTCCTGGAAAGAAATTACGGGCGTTTTGTCCATGACTCGTAGCGGGAGGATGGGGGACGAGGGAACCTGGAGGAGGGCAAATGCCAACGCCTCTCCTCTGCCCAACGTCATAGCGTTTTTTGTGGTCTTATCTCTCTCTATGTACGCTTTCCCCTTTGAATCGCTGATTTCGCCACATTTTTGACAAGAAACACTAAATCATCCTGCTTTCAATTTCTAGAAAGAGTTGCAATTTTTTACGACTTCGTATTTTTTAACTCTTCTCTAAAGTGCCATTTCAACGCTATCATTTTCCTCATTATATCATCAAGGGACGCCTAAATTGTTAGCATAGTTCATGTGATTTTCCTTTTTTCGTTGTAAAACGTAATAAACTGTTTCATATGTTTGATTTGGTTCATACGTATAGGTATTTAAAACTAAATTTCAGCTTATATTTAACTGTGAGTTAGACAAAATTGTGTTTCTAGACCATTTTTTTGAGGACTTTCTTGGGCATGATAAAAATTCAATAGAGTTATAACTAATTTAGACTGTAAGATTCAGAGCAATATGTGCTCCAAGGTAAAACAGCTATTCATCTCATATTGGCGGTCATGGATGTATTCATAAAGTTCTTTCCATTGAGGGCAGGAAAGATTATATTTCTGCGCTCTAATGAGTTTTTCCTCTTTACCAACAGTGATACAAAGGTTTAGAAATAAAAAAATTGCAAAAAACATATGCTTTCTTAATACTATGAGTTTTAAGATGACGAATCTGAAATGCTGTGTAGTTCCCTGAAGATGAATCAACTCACTCGTTTTACTTTATGCTAAGGAAGATATGTGCAAGTAATAAGATGCAATGCATAGTTAATTTTCTATTATCGGCACCGGAAGACTATTTTTCCTATTCCAAAATAGAAATCCTCCCTTGACGGACACCACCATGAGTCGCCAAACAATCCTGTATGCGAATCCTTAAGGACCTTCCGGGATCCGCTCATCAGGGAGCCTTCGAGTCATGAAAAAATCCGCTCGTGCGTGATAAGTGTATCGACGCTCAAGGGATGCGCATTGAAGAATTTTGAAGCATTGAAGCAAAATCTGAAATGAATTTTTCCCGAAAACGTTACATCTACATAGTACCCCGCAAGACGCCGCAAGGGCATATGGCGGGGGTGTTAGGTCATCACCCGTAAAAGGGGAAAAAACCGCATTCAAAACCAACACATACATGAAAACCGATATCAACAGTGGTGCATACATTCATGCTAAAACCCTATCATTTGACACGCATGCAAATACATATCTACCTCCTTTCAATCTACACGAATGCAATAAAATATGCTATCATCATACAAATAATTGCAACTTATGTTGCAGTAAGAAATGTATCCAATATCTTGAAAGCTAGAATTTGGTAAGTAGCAAGGCGAAGAAGACCAATGATGGACGCAAGGGAGATATTGAGACCTGGTAACTGCGGGACTCGGCCCAAGCGGCTGTGTGTTGTGCTGTGCAGAGGGTGAGGAAAGGATTCCGCGGTCGTCATCCCACGAAATCCTTTCAGGAGAAATCCAATAGCTGCGGGACAGAACACGCAGAAGAACAAGACGAAATTACAATAGGAATATGGAATGTTAGGAAAATGTTTAGGACAGGCAAATTAGAGAATATTAAGCGAGAGATGGAAAGAGGTAAAATAGATATTTTAGGTCTATGCGTGGTGAGATGAAAGGATAGCGGGGATTACTGGAGTGATAATTACAGAATAATATACAGCGGCGGGGACGAGAGCCAACGAGGGGTTGCCGTAATATTAAATAAAGGGGTAGGAAGAAGCGTAGTCAACATAGAGCAAGTAACGGATATAATATTACTAGTAGAGATTAAAGCAGAGCTGGCGAACTTGGTTATTGTTCATCTACATCTAAATCTACTCAACACCCTGCAAGCCGCCGCAAGGGTATGTGGCGAGGGGTGTTAGGGCACCACCCGTAAATTAGGAAAAAAAACTACATGCACAAACTTTTTTTTAGCACACAACACAATTTTCAGCCCGCAAACCAAACATGGTAAACATTCATGCACGAACCCTTTCGCCCCAACCCTTTCACACACATGCAAACCCACAAACTACCAACAAACATACACATGCACAATCTTTGAATTTTTAATTTTTTTCCGACGTGTAACTTAAATGTTTTTAATATTTTTAAATAGACTTCGGATTCTTACTATAATGATTTCTGATTGTTCTGGGGAAGAATGAGTATCTGAATCTATCTGTATTTGAATCTATCTCCCTTATTTTATTTTTGTGGTCTGATCTACCTAAGTTGTGCGGGACCATTATTATTCTTTTTGTGTCATCGTTAAACTCGCTGGTTCTGAATCTGTCTAAAAGTCTTAGTCTCGCTTGTTCTCTTCGTAGTTCAAGGGGCTCCCGGCCTAAATCCCCTGAGAGGTCTCTCAGACTTTTGTTCATATTATAAAATTTTTTCACAAATCTGGTGGTTTTCTCTGGACATTATCTAGTTCTTTTTGCCAAATTTTCTTCCAAGAATCCCAAATACTTGCGGCATATTCCTAATGTGGTCTAACTAGAGCAAAATAACACCTCTCTTTAACTTTCTCATTACATTTACCCACCACCCGTTTAATGAAGCCCAGTTTCTTTAAAGAGGATCCACATATTTTCCTAATACGTGCTCCCCATGAAAGGCGTGGTGTTAGAACTACCCCCAAATATTGTTTGATTGATTGTGTCTAAGGTATATCCTCTAACTGATCGTACATCCTATCGACTTCTTCCTCTTTATGGTTGCTCGGCGGCATGCATTTCTGAACAATCATCATCATTCTCTCACTGACTTCTGCCGAGAACAGACGTGCCTGACCTCGCTCTCTGGAACCGGTTAGACCGTAGCCGAGGTTATCTGCGTACCTGCTGTTACTTGTATGCCTCTGTGCATATTCTTTCCTTCAGGTTTGGGGTGAAAGGGTTCGTGCATGAATGTTTACCATGTTTGTTTTATGGGCCCTAAATTTGTGGCTTCTGAATGCGGTTTTTTTCCTAATTTACATGTGGTGTCCTAACACCCCCCGCCACACGCCTTTGCGGCGCCTGGCGGGGTATTGCGTAGATGTAGATAAAATCGCGTGTGTTGCTGCAGGGAAATATTTGATAGTGATTGGGATTGGAATGCGACGGTAGGCGAAGGATGAGATGGTGGTGAGGTGGGGGACTATGGGTTGGGCACGAGGAATGAACGCGGGGAAAAGCAATTGAATTCTGCAGGAGACAGGGGTTAGTAATCACCAACACATGATTTAGACACCACAGAAGCCGTAGTTATACATGGTAAATGCCAGGTGACTCAGAAATGTATCAGTTAGATTATATCTATGAACAGTATGATAAATTCGCACAGTTTCCCAGGAGCGGATGCGGACTCTGACCACAATTTAGTTGTTATGAAATGTAATGTTCGTTTCAAGAAGATAAGGCAAGGGCCGCGGGTTAGGAAATGGAATTTAGACGCCGTAAATGGATTAACGAGGAAGGAGTATCATCAGGCTGTAGAGAAAATGATGGTTGACGGTAAAGAACTGAGTACTATCGAAGAAAAATGGGAATGTATCAAGAAAGGGATATTGGAAGCAGCAATAGACACTATAGGAACCGTTAACGGGAAAAGGATAAGGAAACCATGGGTAACGGATGGGATGATTGCAAAGATGGATGAGAGAAGAAGATGGAAAAATGTAAACACAGGGTTAGGCAAAATGAAGTACAAAGAGTTAAGCTATAAATTGAGAAGGGCCACAAATAAAGACAAAGAAGAATGGTGGAAAACGCAATGCGAGGATATGGAAAGTTTACAAAGAAAGGGTGAAATTGGTGCGCTTTACAGCAAGGTTAAATTATTATCGGGAAGTAAGAAGGGAAGATCTGTGATAACAGTTAACAAGTGGGGTAAGATAATAGTTGATACAGAAAAGATCCAAGAGAGATGGAAGGAATATATAGAAGCACTGCATGGTGAAGATCTTAGGCCAACAAAGTTAGACGTAGATAAGGGACACGACGTTCAAGAAGATAGCTTAGGTCCAGGCATACTCGACGATGAAATTGAAAGGGGAATTAAAGGAGATGAAAGCAAATAAGGCTGTGGGGGTGGACAATTTTCCTGTAGAAATGTTGAAATGGTTAGGGAAAGGTGGGAAGAAGGCCATATATGGACTGATTCGTAGTATCTATGAGGAAGGAATCTGGCCGGAAGATTTTGTAAGATCGGTGTTAGTTCCTATTCCAAAAAAGGCAAAGGCTTCGTCATGTTAGGATTAGAGAACAATAAGTTTGATATCCCACGCAGCTAAGGTTATTCTCAGGATCATCAACAAAAGGATAGAGAGTAAGGCAAATGATTACTTAGGGGATGATCAATTTGGGTTCAGGAAGGGAAGAGGTACGCGTGATGCCATTGCAGTAATGAGATCACCAATTGAGAGGAATATAGAAGACGATATGGACGTATTTACCTGTTTCGTAGATTTGGAAAAAGCGTTTGATAGAGTGATTTGGGAAAAATTAATGCGTATATTGCAGAAAATAGGAATAAATTGGAGGAACTGGAGACTAATACGCTACCTGTACCTGTATCAGACTACTCAGGTGAGAGTGGGGAGCGGAGAGTCCGGATGGGCAGTGTTAGGAAGAGGTGTAAGGCAGCGTTGTCCATTATTGCCAGTTCTGGTCAACGTATATGTGGAGGAAATGATTAAAGAGGCATGGGGAAACTGGAGGTAGGAATGAAATTCGGAGGAGAATTCGTAAAATCAGTTAGGTTTCCCGATGACCAAGCATTAGTTGCTCAGTCAGCCAAAGGGTTGCAAGCATTGCTGAGGGAATTGGAGGTTCAGTGCGATAGATATGGGATGAGAATCAATATTAATAAAACAAATGTTATGCGATTTTCCAGAAAGAAAAAGGCTAAGCTAAATATTAAAATAGGTGGGGAAAAAATAGAGCAGGTAGAACAGTTTACATATCTCGGAAGTGTTTTGGGCCAATACGGTCAAAGTGGTAGGGACGTAAGGAGAAGAATTGCGCTAGGCAAGGAGGCTTTCTCAAGGAGGAGGGAGTTGATGACGGGGACGTTGAGTAGGGATGTTAAGACAAGACTCGTAAAAACTCTGATATGGAGCGTAGCTATGTACGGCGCGGAAACGTGGTCGCTGAAGCTGGAGGATAGACGTAGATTGGAGGCTTTTGAAATGTGGGTGTGGAGAAGAATGGAGAAGGTGAAATGGACCGAAAGGAAAACAAATGAGGAAGTACTGGAGATGGTGGGTGAGGATAGGGGTTTATTGAGAGAAATCCTATGGAGACAGGAAAAATGGATGAAAGGCGTATTGAGCGGTGGTGGAATGTTGAAGAAGGTAACAGAGGGGAAAATGTTAGGCAATCGAGGAAAGGGCCGGAATAGGATAGGGATGCTGGACGGGATAAAGGGAGGAAAGAAGTGCACAGAGATGAAGAGGCACCTGATGTAGAGTAGGTGGCTGGTTTGGGTTTTGTTGGGAGTCATAAAATATTTACTTGATAGTTGTGTCCATTCAAAAACCTACCTTAACTGGTACTAGGAATGGTGGAAGAAGAGAGAACTTTGTTGGGAGAAATCCTATTAAGGCAGGAAAATGGATAAAAGGCGTACTGAGCGGCAGTGGGATGTTGAAGGTGGTAATGGAGGGGAGAATTTTAGGCCTACGTGGAAAGGTCAGGAACAGGATAAGTATGTTGGACGGAATGAAGGGAGGAAGGAAGTACATGGAGATGAAGAGGGACCTGTTCTAGAGTATGTTGCCAGGTTGTGTTTTTGTTTCGAGTTACAAAATATTTATTTGATAATTTTGTCCATCCAAAAACCTACGTTAATCAGTATAATAGTATAACAAGGCGAATTTCCACTACCATAAGCACATGCATCATAAAACGTTCTCCTTTCCAGGGGACAGGTGAAGGATTTGGCGCAACGCACCAGGTAGAAGGAGTGTTCCCCCACGGAGAGGGACAAGGGATGGAAGAGGAAATTTAAAAACAAAATAAAGCAGAGCAAACAATATTGTAAAGATTATCACCTTACATAATGGCATTCTAATGGGGTCATGTGGGGAAAGCTTTAATAACAACATACAAAAGGTTAGTGAAAGTGCATGCAATTGAGTGGAACAAGTTATTCCCTAGACGCTGGAAGTGACAAGTGGCATTTTTGCTATCCACGAGTGTAACCCTACAGATGTTATCCCGTATTGTACGTGGGAAGAAGGAGTCTTTGGGTCTACTAGATCTGGCATCTATTTTCCGAATTTTGTATACATGACCCAAGCGACCAATGTATGAGCTATACCGTTCCTTGACCTTGGAGTCGGTTTTGCCGACAATGCGTCTAATAAATTCCAATTTATGTTATGCTTGTCCGTAGGCTTTACGTCCCCAAAGTTAAGACTTAAATGATTTTCACCGTATCGACTACTTCTACGTCAACTACAGCTAATTTGTAAACGAATCCCGTGGATCTTTTAAAGAAATTTACCACCGAACATTTATTAAGATTTAAAGGCAATCCCCAATTTGAACACCATTCATTAATGCAATCTAAATCATGTGCTAGAATTAAACGGTCCTCATCCCCAGATATCTCCCGATAAATCACCGTGTCATCCGCGAGCATCCTTATCTTACTCTTCACTTCGCGGTTCAAATCGTTAACAAAAATTAGGATAGTAACGGCCCGATAACACTTCTCTGAGGTCCCCCCCCCCGATTTCACTGGTACGCTGTCGGAACTAGCGCCGTCAAGGACTATCTCTGTTCCTGCTCTGAAAGGAAGTCTTCAACCCAATTCATTGCGCTCTTGTGTATACCTGCGCCCTATAATTTGTGAATGAGGTTACCATGTGGAACCTGATCGAACGCCTTTTGAAAATCTATAAAGATCGCATCCACTTGCCTACCACTTTCATCCGATAAAAGTAAGTCACGTGCGAGTTATCCTAATTGGCTCTCGCATGAGCGGGTTTTCATGACACTTTTTATGCAATCCATGTATTTGAAGTGTTGAATTAAAATTCACTAAATAAATAGAAAAATGAGATTTATTTAATAGTTTATGAAATATGGAATTATCGAAATTGAGATTGCTTCAAACATCATTGAAGGTGGAAAATGTAGAAGTATTATTGACAGTACTTTGATCAGGAGGATTGAGAAGCAGTCTACCCAGACCACTTTTTTATAGATGGGATGGATAACGGTTCAAGTTGTTTCGTTGAACAAAATATGATCTCCAGAAACTGCGGGAGTGAGATGCCGCAACAACAACTTTTAACGGAGTCATCCGCTACGTGTAGCATTACAATGCAACAATTTCAGAGAGTAAAAATCATTCCGGTCAAGGCGAATGATTTTTACTCTCTGAAATTGTTGCATTAAAATATGATCTATACCTTTTTTATATTAGTAATTGCAGCGTTAAACACTCACACCCACCTTATGATTTCACTTTTTACGGTGCAAGTTTTCGAAGGCAAAGTTTATGCTTCTAAAAGATGCACACATTCAACCATTTCATTAATTTGTACGAAATACGGGTTAATCTGTTATAACCTTGAAGATTTTAGCTCCAAACAAATGGAATTTGTTTTTCCCTTCCATCACAAGGGAGTAATTTTTAAATGAGTGATTTTTCTGGACTCTCAGATCAAGAGAAAACTGTGAACTTAGTTTGACCTTTTTCATTCCTTGGATATTTTCTACACTACAATATTTGTTTTTTTTTTCACTAGCCTGGCATTAAAATCTACGTTAGAATTCGTGTTTAATGCATTTAAGCGTTTAAATATTGGTCGAAAACATTTGCAGTTTGACTCCGACGTTTATTTCACGAAGTTCCAATTTTAATGACGCCAGGATGAACATTTCCACGGATAGGGAAATACTGAATTATTGTAGCGTCATCGCAATGATCATGCATAAAAATTAGCATATCAAAAATTAATTAAAATGGTCGGGATCATTTTTGTGGCAATTTAAGATGCTCAGCAATCATTAAAATCTCTAAATAGAATAATAAAAATAGGTTAAATTGCTTTGCAGAGCACATTCACTGTTTTAATGATTAGTAATCCTGTGGGTTCCAATAATGCTTTTGTATTTTTTTAGATTGCAACGCTTGATAACTGGTTATTTAACTGGTTAGTAATTGGCGTAAGTTAGATAAAAAACCTTGAAATGAACCTTGACAAAAGAAGATGAATCGAATTAAGTTTTTATTTAGCTTTATATGATATCTTCCTACATTTAAAATACTCTTCTCCGAATCTATTTAAGTGCATCCTGATTCTTTACAAAACAACGGAAGTGGCCCGTGGTTTCAATGGTAATGCATTGCCCAGGTTGGGATGAAATCCTGCGAAATTCATAAAATTGAAATTCCTGCTTAAGTGGAATATTCTAAGCATTAATTATGCCATTTCGTGAACAAATGAACCCTCTACTGACCGATTTAGGTCAATGAACGATCGCCAACGGGTACTCACGATGTAAAGTCCGCAGCACAGAAGCAGCGAGGCGATGAAGCCGCAAGAAGCGCACGAGAGTACCACGACGTTGAAGTACATGGTGGCTGAGGTCGTCGGCCGGCAGGTGAAGGCACCATGGAACATGGAGAGCGGGAGAAAGAGAGATAAATGCGATCGATGAAGCTGTCTCAATATTTATATACAAGTTTTGGGAGCATACAGAAAACCCTGAAACAAAAAATGATAGACCAAGTAAAATATAACATTAAATTGCCGTAGCATTAGAAACAAAATATCGGATATTGAATACATTTTTGTAAGTACAAAGGCAGACATAGTAGTTGGAACGGAGAGTTGGCTCACGGGAGATGTAGCAAACAATAAAATTGTTTGAAACGGTTTCACAAATTACAGAAGGGAAGCGCATAATAAATTAAGTGGGAGATTATACATTGCTTTAAATTTACATCTCAGTAGCCAATGATATGATTGCGACGAAAATGACATATAAAGCGTTTGGTACAACAGAAAGGACCAGAACGACAGAAGACGATTCGTGTGCTTATTTTACAGACCCACAGTATCTAGTAGAGATATTCTACACAAACTCGACGGTCAAATATCAACTCACAGCAACGAACATAGCATCAGTGTAATTATATCATATATATGATTGTAGGATACATTATACGAGGCGTATTCTTAAAGTAAGTACCGTTTGCTTATATTTAAATATTGGCACTTCAGACTATAGTTTTGCTCCTGCAGCGCCATCTACTGATTTGTTGAGACGCTATAGCAGCATTTTTTTGCTTCAGAAGCCGTTTGCTTGTCCGTGCATGCAAACAACAATGTCCGCGACAATCGTTGATCCCGCCAGCTGTGAAGTGCGTTCTGTCATAAGATTCTTGTATACAAAAGGATTGTCGGCTGCTGAAATTCATCGGGAATTATGCCTAGTTTATAAACCTACAGTTATGAGTGAAGGAAAGGTTAGACAATGGTGCTGTGATTTTAAAAATGGACGAACAAATGTCCATGACGAAGAGCGAATTGGTAGGCCCAGTATTCTGACCGATGAAATTGTTTCGCAAGTGGAACAAAAACTGCGATGTGATCGTCGATTGACAATTAATGGCCTGGCTGAACAATTTCCTCAACTTGGACGCACTACTTTCTACAATATTGTTACGGAAAACCTCGGATACCACACTTTGCGTGCAAGGTGGGTACCGAAAATGCTCACCGACCACCACAAAGAGCAAAGAATGTCCAGTGGACGAGAGTTTTGGGGTCGTTGGAAACTTTTTAAACCCCCCACCGTACATACCTGACCTTACACCAAGCGACTACTTCCTCTTCTTGCACTTGAAACAGTGGTTCGGTGGACAACGTTTTGAAACCGAAGAGGAACTCAAGAATGGGGTTGTCGATTGGTTCAACCCTCAGGCGGCGAGTTTCTACAGGGTTCGTCCGGAAAATAAGTGTACTGAGCTCAGGAAAAAAAATTATTACACTTTTACATATCTTAAGCTAATATTCCAAAAAAAATAGGACCCTTGTGAGTCGATACACTTGTTCCAGCGGCGTTCCCATTCCTGGAACGCTCCCGCGAAGGCATCATCGGGAACCTCTCGAAGACACGTCGTCACGGCCTCTTTGACGGCGTCCAAAGTCCCGTATCGCGTTCCTTTCAAACTCCTCTTTATCTTCGGGAACAGAAAGAAGTCCGGTGGTGCCAAGTCTGGGCTGTAGGGCAGGTGCGGCAGCGTTGCCACGCCGTGCTTGGCCAAGAAGTCCGACACGACAAGCGCGGTGTGAGACGGCGCATTGTCGTGAAGCAGGCGCCAGATGTTTTTGATCGCTGGCCGGACGCGGGCGACTCGTTTTCGAAGCCTGTCGAGCACTTGGACGTAAAATGCAGCATTTACAGTTTGTCGTTCAGGTACAAATTCGTAGTGGACGACTCCCCTTTTGTCAAAAAAGAGTTATTTGTCAAGACACTTATTTTCCGGACGAACCCTGTATACAGAGGGGTTAAAGAAGCTGGTACAGCGGTACGAAAAATGTTTAGAAGTGAACGGCGATTATGTAGATAAGTGAAGTAGGTTTGTAGCTAACTAAAAGTGCCAATAAAATGTGTTTTATATGAGTATATTTTTTCCTGTGACCAAACGGGCCTTACTTTATGAACACGCCTCGTATAGGATTATTCACACACGACTTACATTAATCGGGTGAAAGTGGTAGGCAAGTGGATGCGATCTTTATAAATTTTCAAAAGGCATTTGATAAGGTTCCTTATGGTAAACGCATCCATAAATCAAAGGGCACAGGTATATACAAGGGTGCAATGAATTGGGTTGAAGACTTCCTTTCAGAGCAGGAACAGAGATAGTCCTTGACGGCGCTAGTTCCGACAGCGTACCAGTGAAATCGGGGGGGGGGCCTCAGAGAAGTGTTATCGGGCCGTTAGTATCCTAATTTTTGTTAACGATTTGAACCGCGAAGTGAAGAGTAAGATGAGGATGCTCGGTGATTTATCGGGAGATATCTGGGGATGAGGAACGTTTAATTCTAGCACATGATTTAGATTGCATTAATGAATGGTGTTCAAATTGGGGATAACCATTAATCTCAATTAAATTTCGGTGGTATATTTCTTTGAAAGATCCACGAGATTCGTTTACAAATTAGTTGGAGTTGATACGGTGAAATACGTAGGTGTTACATTCCATTAAGTTTTAACTTTGGGGACGTAAAGTCTGCTTGGGTCATGTATATAAAATTCTGGATATTTGCATGGACGGGTGGCGGGGAAATGTAATGAGGAAGTTAAAACAAGGTGTTAATTTGCTCTAGTTAGAGAAAATTTAGAATATGCCGTAAGTATTTGGTATCCTTGGGAGAAAATCTGGCAAAAAGAACTAGATAAAGTCCAGAGAAAATCCGCCAGATTCGTGAAAAATATTTATGACAAGAACACAAGTGTAACAGGTTTCTTAGGGTATTTAGGCTGAGAGCCCCTTGAAATGCGAAGAGAACAAGCGAGACTTAGACGTTTCCAATGATTCAAAACCAACGAATTTAACGACGACAATAAAAGAATTATAATGGCCCCACACAACTTAGGTAGATCAGACCTAAAAGATAAAATAAGCGAGACAGATTCCAATACAGATAGATTCAAATGCTATTCTTTCCCAGAACAATCAGAAATCATAATGTTGTCACAAGGAAGGAAGAAAATCCTATAGCCAATAAAAATATTGAAGAAGAACTCCAATACCGGTATTTCGGTCACCAGGTGACCATCACGGGGAGAGAATCGAAAGGGAACTTGAAAATTGAAAGAAGACTATACACCAGGCACTTTCCAAAGTCAAGTGGGGGTTCAGGTCGGGGGGTGAGGTATATATACCTGGAGGGGCAAGGGGGGAGGGGTTAAGCGATGGTCGGTAGGTGGGGGGGGGAATTTGTTGAGGTCACGTGGGAAGGAGAGGGGGAAGAGTGGTGGCTATTAGGATGGGGCTGCCTATTGCTTGCGGGGTATTATGTAGATCATGTAGTAGTCATCGATGGGATGTGCTCAACGGATAGAGATGTAATTCGGGCGTCCCCCAGGGAAGTGTAATAGGTCAGGGAAGATTAGCTTCTATTCTTAATATATATTAATGACTTAAGTACACGTTTGTATCAATCTCTTGTTATTTGCACGCGACACGGCGGTATACAGGGATGTAAGGAGCCAACTAGATCGTAAGGTACATTCTAGAGGCTTAGACACAATCTCGGATTGGTGCAAAAAAAGGGGATTACTGCTTAATAGAGACAAATGCGCAGTTTTGAAATTTCAGAACAAAAGAAGTGATGAACTGGACATAAACTACGAAATAGAGGGTTCAATGCCAACAAAGGCCAATCAAGTTAAATATTTGGAGGTAGTTCTAAAACCACGTCTTTCATGGGGAGCACATATCAGGGTAATGTGCTGATCCGCTTTAAAGAAACTGGGCTTTATTAAACGTGTGGTGGGGAAATGTAATGAGAAAGTAAAAGAGAGGTGTTATTTTGCTCTAATTAGACCGCAATGTTCCGCAAGTAATTGGGATCCTTGGGGAAAAATTTGGCAAAAAGAGAGTAAGTCCTGAGAAAATCCTCCAGGTGAAAAATTGTTGTACTAGGAAGACGACTGTGCGAGACCTTTTAGGGGAATTAGGCTGGGAGCCAGTTGAGATTTGAAGAGAATCAGCGAGACGGACTTTTATAAAGGTTTAGAACAAATTGTCTAAAAAATGACACTAACGGAATTATTATGGCCCCACACTATTCAGCTAGATCAGACCACAAAGATGCTTTCCCGCCGTATGAGCTTGGTGAATTTTTCTCGGGTCTTCAACTCGGATCATCATAGAACCCATGACCCGGTTGAAGACCCGAGAAAACTTCACCATTCTCCCCTCTATTACCTTCTTAAATATTCCACTACCGCTCAATACGCCTTTCATCCATTTTTCCTGCCTCCATTGCATTTCTCTCAATAAACCCCTATCCTCACCCACCATCTCCAGTACTTCCTCATTTGTTTTCCTTTCGGTCCATTTCACCTTCTCCATTCTTCTCCACACCCACATTTCAAAAGCCTCCAATCTACGTCTATCCTACTGCTTCTGTGTCCACGTTTCCGCGCCGTACATAGCTACGCTCCATATCAGAGTTTTTAGGAGTCTTTTCTTAACATCCCTACTCGATGTCCCCGTCAATAACTCCCTCCTCCTTGGGAAAGCCTCCTTGCCTAGCGCCATTCTTCTCCTTACGTCCCTACCACTTTGACCGTATTGGTCCAAAACACTTCCGAGATATGTAAACTGTTCTACCTGCTCTATTTTTTCCCCGCCTATTTTAATATTTAGCTTAGCCTTTTTCTTTCTTGAAAATTGCACAATCATTTCCTCCACATATACGTTGAACAGCACTGGTGACAATGGGAAACCCTGCCTTACACCTCTTCCTAACACTGCCCGTCCGGACTCTCCGTTCCCCACTCGCACCTGAGTAGTCTGAGACATGTACAGGTTGCGGATCAGTCTCCTGTCCCTCCAATCCATTCCTATTTTCTGCAATACACGCATTAATTTTTCCCAATTCACTCTATCAAACGCTTTTTCGAAATCTACTGAGCAGGCAAATACGTCCTGATTGTATTCTATATGCCTCTCAATTGGTGATCTCATTACTGCAATGGCATCGCGCGTACCTCTCCCCTTCCTAAACCCAAACTTATCATCCCCTAGTTAATCATTTGCCTTACTCTCTATCCTTTTGTTGATGATCCTGAGAATAACTTTAGCTGCGTGAGATAACAAACTTATTGTTCTCTAATCATAACATGACGAAGCCTTTGCCTTTTTTGGAATAGGAACTAACACCGATCTCACAAAATCTTCTGGCCAGATTTCTTCCTCATAGATACTACGAATCAGTCATTATAAGACCTTTTTCCCACATTTTCCTTAACATTTCAACAGTTCTACAGGAATTTTGTCCACCCTCACGGCCTTATTTGCTTTCATCTCCTTTAATGCCCTTTCTATTTCACCGTCGAGTATGCCTGGACCTAAGCTATCTTCTTCTACGTCATGTACCATTTCTATGTGTAAACTTGTCGGCCTAAGTTCTTTACCATATAGTGTTTCTATATATTCCTTCCATCTCTCTTGGATTTTCCCTGATACTCCTTCCTCGTTAATCCATTTAATGCTTCTACTTTCCATTTTCTAACCCGCTACCCAGTCTTATCTTCTTGAAACGGACGTTACACTTCATAACAACTAAATTGTGGTCAGAGTCCGCATCCGCTCCTGGGAAATTGTGCGAATTTATCACACTGTTCCTAAACCTGTGCCTAACCATAATATAATCTACCTGATACCTTTCTGAGTCACTTGGCATTTTCCATGTATACCTACGCCTTTTGTGGTGTCTAAACAATGTGTTGGTGATGACTAACCCCTGTCTCCTGCAGAATTCAATAGCTTTCTCTCCGTGTTCATTCCTCGTGCCTAACCAATAGTCCCCCACCTCACCACCCTCTCTTCCTTCGCCTACAGTCGCATTCCAATCCCCCGTCACTATCAAATATTTCCCTGCAGGAACACACGCGATTATATCCTCTAAGTCATCGTACATCTTATCGACTTCTTCCTCCTTGTGGTTGCTCGGTGGCATGTATCCCTGAACAATGACCAAGTTCGTCGGCTCTGATTTAATCTCAATGAGTATGATTCTATCCGTTGCTTGCTCTATGTTGACTACGCATCTTCCTATCCCTTTATTTAATTTTACGGCAATCCCTCGTTGGGTCTCGTCCCCGCCGCTGTATATCACTCTAAAATTGTCACTCCATTAATCCCCGCTATCCTTCCATCTCACCTCGCAGAGACCTAAAACATCTATATTACCTCTTTCCATCTCTCGCTTAATATTTTCTAATTTTCCTGTCCTCAACATTGTCCTGACGTTCCATGTTCCTATTCTAACTACATTCGTCTTCTTCTGCGTCTTCTGTCCTGCTGCTGTTCTCCCCTGCAAGGGTTTCGTGGGATGACGACCGCGGAAGCCTTGCCTCCTCCGCTGCCGGGCACGACACACGGCCGCTTGGGCCGAGTCCAGTAGTTGCCAGGACTCATATTCTCTATAGCGCCCATCATTACATTCTTGGGAATGATAATTGAGGTGGTTTCCCTTTGCCTTCCTCAATAGTGTTTTTAACGTGACACCATCACTTAATGACCGCCCCACTGGGGTCAGACGCCTTTGCAGCCGCCTCACTGAGGAACAGACGCTTCGTGGACTACCTTTCGTCTGGCTCCTAACCTTCGACCTATCTGGCATGGGTGACCCTTCCAGGAGCAATTATATTTACTCCCGCCAACACAGCTCTAGGAGTCATCGGAACACACAAGCACTTCCACCACGACAAGGTTGTAGTCCATGGGAGGGCCCTGGACAATTAGGAATCATAATAGTAAGAAACCAAAGTCATCATAGATATATGAATGAAATTTAATTTACAAGTTAGGACATGGTTAAAGGTTGCCTAGAAATAAGGTGCATGTGTTTGTTAGTTGTTAGTTTAAGTATTGCATGGCTTCCGCATGAATATATACGATTTGTGTGTGTGTAGGTTGGCATGAATTAGTTGGTTTTGGCGGTTTTGTTCTTGATTACGTGTGTTGACCCCACACCCTCCTCCTCACTCCCTTGCGGCGGCTTGTGGGGTACTAAGATCATTTAGATGAATATTCAAATCGTTCTTTTAATATGGGGATTCCAGACTCTAGAGATTCTTACTTTGTTTTCGTGCGGGCAGAGAGGTCAAAAATGAATATGGATGGTACGTCACCTTGGAAGTGATGTGTCTAGGGAGGCCTTTCTCTTTTCAATTTACGCTTTGGAAAAATGAGCGGCTCTCTGCATGACCCATTCCCACTTTCAAAACCATCTCTCTATTCTATGATTCCGTAAGTTGTACTTTTGATATTCTATATAGGTCAAAGAAAGTTGTGTTTAAGGAAAATCCATCTTAATTTACATTTAAATGTAGATCTATGAACTTTTTAAAGATATGATTTCATCTTAATAGTATAAATTTATTGGGAATTCAATTAATACATCGTCGAGTGAAATATGTAATTAAGTATTTAAATTGCTTCAATTATTTTATTTCAAATACTTGAAGCAGTAGAATGTGTCCCCATACTATGCATGGAAAAAGTAACTCGATTTCTGTAATTCATATCAGTAATAGTCTGAATATAACTTAAAATTCCGAATCTGAAATGCATGCAAATATATAGTAGAAGGAACGTAGCTACGGTCGCGCATCAATGAAGCCGAGATAGTGGAGACCGTAAACGTGATTGGCACTATGTGGTAAGGGGGGGAAATAAAACAAGGTTACAAGTAAGGGGACAATTAGGGAACACACACTAGGTCACTTGGGTTTCTGAGAAACAGTGACGCACGTATACCTCAATCACACACAAAAGGCAAAATTAGTAATAAAAATATAACAAACTTACAACCACTCGATCACTAGGATGTGTTAAGGAATAACAGTTACTCTCGTGAATAACATTCACACACACACTCAGGGTTTACAAGGATTCCTCCTATGTCAGTGGCCCGTCAATGACACAAATAGATGAAAATTATAAAAGGATGTAGCGAAAGAGAAACGACTTACGCAAACACAGTCACTCAATCACTCGGGTGTATCAATCCAATGTGCATCGCACACACTCACTCGTTCAGGGTTTTCAAGGATTCCTCTTATGCCAGAGACCCACCAATCACACAGAAATAACAAAACAAAAAATGAGGGACTTCCATAACACGCTATTACTCAATCAATCGGGTCTTTGTGAATGGCGAGAGAGGTTGTCTAGAGGGTGCCTAGAGGTTTTCTCTAGGTACTTACCTACCCCCGATTCTTATTTCCTTATTTTTTGTTTGTGTTTGAGGACTGAGTCATTTGGGCCAGGGAAAGGGAGGTCAAGGTGAAGGAAGGGGGTGGCGGCATTTGAATTTCCCTCGCCACCTCATCTCTCTCGCAGAGACACCGTCCTCTCGCAGCATCTAAGATAATCCTCCCCCAGGACACACCCCCACCAATCCCTCGCCGGTGCATACTCACTCTCGGAGATCCCTTCCGGTTCCAGAAAGCTCTGGGTCATCGGTCGCCGTGGGGTGGAAGCTGTCCTGTTTGGAGTCCCGCCACCGCCGCTCTCCCCATCCCCGCCTCCCTTCTCGCCTCGCTCCCCCTCCCCGCTCCCCTCCGCCCCGGCTTCCCCCAGGTAGTAGCGCCGCTCCTCGTTCACGAAGGTGGACATGACGGCAACGATGATCCCGAAGTACGCCTGCGTAGGTGAAAGCAAGAGAAACATCCCATTAGCCGGGCCCCGGTGCCGCTCACCTTTGACCCCGGCTGCCTTTAAACCCACCGCGACTCTCCCATAGGCGAGGGAAAGTCCAGCGGATGGCATAAGTGCTTTTAGAAACGTGCAGTACGTCAAAGACTTACGCTTGCGCGCTTTAAACCAGGCTCCATATCAAAATTTTAACCGATGTTATGATCCTTACTCAACGTTCCTGTTATTAGTCCTCAACCTCGTGAATAATTCTTCGCCAAGCATGTTCTAATTTTCCTACTACTTTGACGTAATTTGACAATGATTTGAACCCAAAACACCTTCGAAATAGATGAAATGCTCCACAAAAGTCTTGAAATTACACGAGTTTATAAACTTTTAATGAAATAGTTAACTTAGATTTCCACTTCCTCGAAAAACGCATAGCTCATGTTCTTTTCCATTTACTCTCATCCAAATCCCTCTCGGAAATCATCAGCAGAAAGACGACTCAATGCTAGGTTAACCATACTAAATAAATTCAGATCCGCATGTTTCTACACCGAGGTCATCTACATCTTCATAATACCCCGTAAGAAGCCGCAATGGCGTGTGGCGGGGGGGTGTTAGCTCACCACCCGTAAAAGGGAAAAAAACCGCATTCAAAACCAACACATACATATCTACCTCTTTTCATTCCATACGCATGCAATTGCAAATGCTATCATCAACAACCTTCGGATGCAGTAAGAAATTTTTCCAATATCGTTGAGGCTAGAATTTGGTAAGTAGCAAGGAGAAATTCCACTACCACAAGAACATGCAACGTAAAACGCTCTCCTCCCCAAGGGGACAGGTAAGCAATTTGACCCAACGCTGCAGGTAGAAGGAGGGCTCCCCCACGGAGAGATGGAAGGGGAAATTTAGGGTACCAGAAGCAGAGCAAACAATACTGTAAACAGCACTACATTACTTAATGGCATGCCAATGCGGGCATGCGGGAAGGGTTTTGACACAACAAACAGGAGGTTAGTGAAAGTGCATGCAATTGAGTATAACTAATTGTTACCTAGACGCCGAGGGTGGCAAGTGGCATTTTTGTTATCTCCGAGTGTGACCCTACAGTTGTTATCCCGTATTGTTCGTGGGAAGAAGGAGTCCTTGAGTCTGCTAGTTCTGGCATCTAATTCCCGAATTTTGTACACATGATCCAAGCGACCAATGTACGAAGGAGCGCGGATACTAACTACGGCCTAACAAGTAAAATATTTGGGGGTAGTTCTAACACCACGCCTTTCATGGGGAGCACATATCAGGACAATATGCGGATCCGCTTTAAAGAAACTGGGCTTCATTAGACGGGTGGTGGAGAATTGTAATGAGAAAGTTAAAGAGAGGTGTTATTTTGCTCTAGTTAGACCACATTTGGAATATGCCGCAGGTATTCGGGATCCTTGGGAGAAAATCTGGCAAAAAGAACTAGATAAAGTCCAGAGAAAATCCGCCAAATTCGTGAAGAATATATATGTAGAAGAACACAAGCGTAACAGGTCTCTTAGGGGATTTAGGCTGGGAGCCCCTTGAAATGCGAAGAGCACAAGCGAGACTTTTAGACAGATTCAGAACCAGCGAGTTTAACGATGATACCAAAGGAATTATCATAACCAATACAGATAGATTAAAATACTCATTCTTCCCCAAACCAATCAGAAATCATAATAGTAAGAATCCGAAGTCCATTTAGAAATACTAAAAACATTAAATTTATAAGTCGGAAGAAAATTACACATTGCAAAGAATTTAGGTGTATCTGTAGATAAATGTGTATGTTAGTTGATAGATTGTTGTTTGCATGCGTGTGGGTTCTAAGGGTTTTAGCATGCATTGTTTTGTTTGTGGCTTGTATAAATTGGTGGCTTTTGCATGCGGTTTAATTTTTCTTTCTAAATTGCAGGTGGTGCCCTAAAACCCCCCGCCACACGCCCTTACGGCGGCTTGCGGGGTATTGTGTAGATGTAGATGGAGACTTACTTTGGGGACCCACACACGTAAAGTCTGCGGGGAACCATGCAAAAAATTGGGATTTATTAGACGTATTGTCGACGCTCTTTTAAGGCCTTAATTAGAAGACAACCATCGCACTGCATACAACCAGTAGTGAATTGTCACAAAATGACGCCAGTGGGATGAGTGCTCATCCGTTATAATTAATGCTCCATATCTCCCATCATGCAGGCGCGCACTTCATAAATCACTAATTTCCCACAAAACCAGCCCTTGAAAATATCTGTAACTAGACTTCGAGATCCTTTTTTTAGAAGTATCATACTTTGTATTGGTGTTTGTAACCAGGAATATTGTTTTACAAGTATTGCTTGCATGTATTGGTATATCTATGTATGGTATTTGTTTGTAATGTAGGTATGTTGTATATTTTGCGTTATAGTATTCAATAAACTAGGCAACTAATGTATTTTGCTATTGTGTGTTATTCCTAAGATAATGTATGCATTAAGTTTATTGCTATTTATGAATAATTTGTGAAATTTATCTTTGAGTTAAATATTGCAAATGTGTCTTTTCTAAATTGTCTCAGCCGCGCCCAAAAATAAAGGCGTTTATCTATCTATCTCAATTTTTGGTGCTATGTTCCTCTTTCGTGGAATCTGAATGATCCATTACTTTATAATGTTTCTGATTTTTTTCAGCAGATAAATTTCACCCGCTAATCTCAATATCGAGCATTGTACGGGTCAATCTCACAAATCTGTACTAAAGCTATGCATGCATCTTCAAAGTCCCTAATCTTTTGGTAGGCTAATCCCTTTCACTGTATCTTCGTATAAACATCACCTACATCCGCATAATACCTCACAAGCCGCCACAAGGGTGTTTGGCGGGGGGTGTTAGGTCACCACCCGTAAAAGGGGTAGAAAAAACCACATTCAAAACCAACACATACATGCAAACGCATGCCCTCAGTGGTGCATGCATTCATGCAAAATCCCTATGATTTTCATCTGCATCTACATCTACATAATACCCCGCAAGCCGCCGCAAGGGCGTGTGGCGGGGGGTGTTAGGTCACCACCCAAAAAAGGAAAAAAGAAGAAATACCGAATTCAAAACCATTACACACATGCAAACCCCAATCCACAGCAGTGCACAGATTCGTAGAAACATCCCATCAGTGCACGCGCATGCAAACACACATCTACCTCCCTTCACTCCACAAGCATGCAAGTACATACGCTTAACTACAACAAACAATTGTACCCCAGGATGCAGTAAGAAATTTATCAGGAACGTGCAAGCTAGATTTTACGCGCATTCAAAATACATATCTATCTCCTTTCATTCTACACGCACGCAATTACATATGCTACTTATCCAATATCGTACACGCTAGAATTTGGTAAGCAGGAAGGAGAAATTCCATTACCACAAGAACTTGCAGCATATAACGCTCTCCTCTCCAAGGGGACAGGTAAAGATTTGACCCAACGCTGCAGGTAGAGGGAGGGACAAGGGATGGAAAATTTTGAGAAAACAAAAGCAGGGCAAACAATACAGTACACTGCATTACTTAATGGCATTCCAATGCGGTCAGGGGGCAACAGTTTTGATAACAACAGAAGAGTTAAAAGAGACGTTTCAGGCGTGATACGGTGGAATATCGTAGTTAATTTAAATTTGCATAATTCCACAAAACAAAAATTTTTATTGATACGACCGGTTTCGATGTAACTACATCATCTTCTAGTCTGGCCACCAGAAGATGATATAGTTACATCGAAACCGGTCGCATTAAAAATTTTATTTTGTGGGAGATTGCCAATTTTAATTAAACACACAAGAGGTTAGTGAAAATGCATGCAATTCAGCAGAACTAATCATTCCCTAGACGCTGAGGGTGACAAGAGGCATTTTTGCTATCTACGAGGGTAATCCTACAGCTGTTATCCCGTATTGTCCGTGGGAAGGAATTAGCCATCTACTTTTTCTACTTCTCTGCTCAAGAACCCCGACCTGGTTACTTTCCCTTTCTCAAAAGCTTCTTTTGATGTCGGAATTCGCCACTCAACTTCCTTGAAATGACCTTGTCATTTCAATTAATTTCTTCTAAAATATGGCAATCGTTACCTCTCCTCTCATTTCCTCTTTCACAAACGTTTTTAATATCCCCTTGCTCAATGGGCATCCCCAAATCCCTTTGTGCTTGGGTGCTTTAATTAATTTTTATGCAAACAATCGTCATTTTTGTTGCTGTATCTTATATGTCTTGATAATAGTCTACTCATGAATTTGCCTGTGCTTCTTTAATTATATTTTATATCCAGCATTGTCTTTACGTCCTTTCATGCCATCTAAGTAAAACACTTCTCTGTAGCACTGTTTCAATGTATTTTAATAGTTGACCGTGGATTCTGATCTTTTTTAGAAATATAATTGGTAGAAAGAATATTTCATCCGCTTCTAAGCACGTTTTCCATTTATCTACGGGTCTAGTTTTTGAGTGATACCCGAATAAATTCTTTACAATTAAAGGAGCCATGTATTCTGTTTAAAATTATTAAATGCCAAAAAGATTTAAATATCTACATAATAGAGTGCGTAACAAAAGTAATGCCATTATTATTTTTAAAAAGTATTTTGAGGAATAGATTTGCATATTAATATTAGGTAATCTACCGGGTAAGGTAGGTTTTTGGATGGATACCACTATCAAATAAATATTTTGTAACTCCAAACAAAACCCAATCCAGCAACCTACTCTACATCAGGTCCCTCTTCATCTCTATATACCTCTTTCTTCCTTTCATCCCGTCCAACATCCCTAACCTGTTCCTGACCTATCCTCGTTTGGCTAACATTCTCCCCTCTATTACCTTCTTTAGCATCCCACTGCCCCTCAATACGCCTTTCATCCATTTTTCCTGCCACCATAGGATTTCTCTCAACAAACCCCTCTCCTCACCCAAAATCTCCAGTACTTCCTCATTTGTTTTCCTTTCGGTCCATTTCACCTTCTCCATTCTTCTCCACACCCACATTTCAAAAGCCTCCAATCTACGTCTATCCTCCTGCTTCAGCGACCACGTTTCCGCGCCGTACATAGCTATCCTCCTATTTTAATGTTTAGCTTAGCCTTTTTCTTTCTGGAAAATCGCATAACCTTTGTTTTATTAATATTGATTCTCGTCCTATATCTATCGCACTGAACCTCCAATTCACTCAGAAATGCTTGCAACCCTTTGGATGACTGAGCAACTGATGCTTGGTCATCAAAAAAAACCGATTTTACGAATTCCCTGCTAATTTTAATTCCAACCTCCAGTTCTTTCCATGCCTCTTTAATCAGTTCCTCCAAATGTACGTTGAACAGCACCGGTGATAATTGTTAACCCTACCTTACACCTCTTCCTAACACTGCCTATCAGGAATCTCCGTTCCCTAGTCGCACCTGAGCAGCCTGAGACATGTGCAGGTTGCGGCTCAGTCTCCTGTCCCTCCAATCCATTCCTGTTTTCTTGCAAACACGCATTACAACTACATCTATTTAATACCCCGCAAGCCACCGTATGGGCGTGTGGCGGGTTGTGTTAGGGTACCACCCGTAAATTAGGAAAAAAAACTGCATTATGAAGCCACAAATTTATAGCCTACAAACTAAATATGGTAAACATTCATGCAAGAAGCCTTTCACACACATGCAAACCCACAAACTACAAACGAAACACATATTAACAAAATATAAATACACATATTTTAATTTTTTTCCGACATGTAACTTCAATATTTTTAAATGGACTTCGGATTCTTACTATTATGATTTCTGATTGTTCTGGGGAAGAATGAGTATCTGAATCTATCTCCCTTAATTTATCTTTGTGGTCTGATCTACCTAAGTAGTGTGGAGCCATTATTATTCCTTTCGTGTCATCGTTAAACTCGCTGGTTCTGAATCTGTCAAAAAGACCTCAACAAATTCCCCCCCCCCACCTACCGACCATCGCTTAACCCCTCCCCCCTTGCCCCTCCAGGTATATATACCTCACCCCCCGACCTGAACCCCCACTTGACTTTGGAAAGTGCCTGGTGTATAGTCTTCTTTCAATTTTCAAGTTCCCTTTCGATTCTCTCCCCGTGATGGTCACCTGGTGACCGAAATACCGGTATTGGAGTTCTTCTTCAATATTTTTATTGGCTATAGGATTTTCTTCCTTCCTTGTGACAACATTATGATTTCTGATTGTTCTGGGAAAGAATAGCATTTGAATCTATCTGTATTGGAATCTGTCTCGCTTATTTTATCTTTTAGGTCTGATCTACCTAAGTTGTGTGGGGCCATTATAATTCTTTTATTGTCGTCGTTAAATTCGTTGGTTTTGAATCATTGGAAACGTCTAAGTCTCGCTTGTTCTCTTCGCATTTCAAGGGGCTCCCAGCCTAAATACCCTAAGAAACCTGTTACACTTGTGTTCTTGTCATAAATATTTTTCACGAATCTGGCGGATTTTCTCTGGACTTTATCTAGTTCTTTTATCCAGGTTTTCTCCCAAGGATCCCAAATACTTGCGGCATATACCAAATATGGTCTAACTAGAGCAAAATAACACCTCTCCTTAACTTTCTCATTACATTTCCCCACCACCCGTTTAATGAAGCCCTGTTTCTTGTACCGGATCCGCATATTGTGCTGATATGTGCTCCCCATGAAAGGCGTGGTGTTAGAAATACCACGAAATATTTAACTTGTTTGGCCGTAGTTAGAACTGTACCCTCTATTTCGTAGTTCATGTCCTGTTCGCCACTGCCTTTGTTCCAAAATTTCAAAACTGCGCATTTGTCTATATTAAGCGTTAATCCCCATTTCATGCACCAATCCGAGATTGTGTCTAAGGCTCTAGAAAGTAGCTCGCGATCTAGTTGGCTCCTTATGTCCCTGTATACCACCGTGTCATCAGCAAATAACCTGGGATTACTACAAATGTGTGTGTTTAAATCATTCATGTATATTAAGAATAGACGAGGCCCTATTACACTTCCCTGGGGTACGCCCGAAGTTACATCTCTTTCCGTTGAGCACAACCCATCGATGACTACTATTTGTTTGCGATTTGACAAGAAGTCTCTAATCCAATCAATAATATCCTAATTGATACCATAGCATCTAAGTTTGTGTAACAATTTATTGTGTGGGACTTTATGAAAGGCGTTTTTGAAATCTAGGAATACTTCGACAACTTGTGTGTTGTTTTTTTCCCAATCTAAGTATATGGTGACTGAAAAGACCTAATTGTGTTTCGCAAGATCTGCTCTTCCTAAATCCGTGCTGGTTTTGGCTTAGTATTTTCCTAATATCAAGAAACCTCATTATGTTACTTAAAGTAATGTGCTCTAATATTTTACAAGAGATCGATATCAAAGAAATGGGTCGGTAATTGGTTGGTTTATCCCCATCCCCGCCTTTATAAATGGGAGTTAAATCTCATTCGTAGATCTATAACATTCGTATATCTATGGAGTATGCAACAAACATTATTTGCAGAGTCTATTGAAGTTTACCACAGTGAGCCTCTTTATCAGTACAAATGCACTTTAAACTGATTCATACTTAGGTAAATGGAAATAAAAGGAGGGTAGCAAACTGAATACCAAATTTTATTCACACCCCTTGAATATCGGTAATACTTTTAACCTCGGCTTCCGAAAATGCCACGGCCTTTTAAATTTTTCCACTTGAACATATGGCTATGCTTAATCTTTATTATAATTGGCGCTTGCTTATTTGATCCGATGAATTGATATGGATTTCTCTTAGGATGTGAAATCTCACCGTCTCGAAAGCGACAACTTTTATTTTTCTGCATAATTTTCCCCAAACATTTATTCACTATTTACCCTTCATCAATGGGGAATTTCAACGAATGAGTGAAAAATCTCTCGATCTCTCATTTCCATCGTTGAATCGCGGCAACCGATTCTCTGAAAGAATATCGGGAGCATTCGAGTTTACAAAAGTCTAATTTTGTGCTTTGTTGTAGAGTTGTTCCATAATGCGCCCACGTGGCGGACGACAGGAATAAATAAAATATAGCCGTGTTGGAATAAGGAAAGGATGGTGAGGGAAAACATTTGAATGCTTTTTGAGTTCATTTAGGGAGCCCAATTCTGACGAAATAAAGTTTAAGGCTACATGACAGGTTCACCCCTGAACTTTTCACCCCTCCACGCCGCCGCCCTCTCAGACCCCAGGAGGTGCCGGCAAAGGGCACCCGGTCTCCGCAACTGGGAGAATGGGAGGAGACGGGAGAGAGGGCTTTTTGGGGCGAAATGAGGAAGGTAGGTTCGTGTTGGAAGGAGAAAGAACCTCTTCTCAAGGAGAGGAGTGGTGCGGCGTGTGGGGGAAGGGATGGTGGTGGAACGTATGAAGTAGGAGCTGCGGGCTGAAGTGAATTAATTGAGTCTAGAAAGTGAGTCGATGGAATGAGTGAATGGGAGGGAAGGCGGTACGTTGGGAATCGAAAAGTGGATGGTAAGTGGATGCTGAGATTGGTACGGTGCGATGGGTCGGGTTTCGAACAGAAAGGGGTTGGGGGTTCTTCAAGGGGGTGAAAAGGGGCGTATTGGAAGGGAGCGAGGGGAGATGTGGGGGGGTGGGAAGCAGATGCCCTTCTCCCGGGGAGGGATCGGATTGCCTCGCTCGCTAGAGCGTCGGTGTCTCGAGCCAGAAGGGCTCACATCCGGGGACGAATTTTACGCACGCAAGGACAGAAAATTTAAGACCGCGCCCTTTGGGTAACGTTTAGAGAGTATTTTAAAGTTCGAGTTCGAGTCTTAGTCCGACGGATGGGACGCTTAGTCATGAAACCCTTCATTGTCCTCCAGAAGTGGCAAACACCCGAACGTGACGATCTCTTCTCGCCCGCGTCTTCCGTCTTAAATCCACGCACCTCAACGGCCAACATCAGGCACTAAATGGATTAAAAGCACAACGTTAGGGCACCCTTGACTTAGAGCGCATACCTATTGGCGACGCTTTTCTTCTACTACCTGAATAACTTAGAAACTCACTCAACTTTGGGAAGGGAACCAGTGCTTGAGACTGGATGGGAAATTTTCCATTGCTAAACCCGTTATCTTCTCACAGAACGTTATTCCGTGAAGTTTTGTGCGAAACTCGGGAAGACGGCAACTGAGACCCTCGATATGATCAAGCAGGCTTATGGGGACACTGCCTTAAGTCGTTCAACAGTGGCAAAAGTTGTTTAAAGAGGGTAGGGAGCTCGTTGAAAACGACCATCTCTCCGGACGGCCGTCGGCGGCAAGAACCGACACGAATGTGGACAGAGTGAGGACACTGCTGAACACAGACCGACGCTTAACCAATGAAGAAATGGCAGGCCAGTTGGGTCTGTCTGCATTCAACGTCCAAAGCATTATTTCACAGGATTTGGCCATGCGCAAAGTGTGCGCCAAGGTGGTGCCGAAAATTCTGAGTGTCGACCAACAGGCAACACGTGTGCTCCTGGCCAATTACGGCGTTGCCACGTTGCCGCACCCGCCCTATTCTCTCGATCTGGCACCACCGGACTTCTTCTTCTTCCCCCTGATGAAAACAAGGCTCAAGGGACGAAGTTTTGACACGATAAAGGCCGTTCAAGAGGCTTCGACGAGGGTCATCAACGGCATCCCCAAAGAAAATTTCCAGCGGGCGTACGGGGAATTGGGAGCAACGTTATACTTAGTGTATAGCAGCTCAAGAAGCATACTTTGAAGATTATTAAGTCGATGTAAGTATATCGTCAATAAAATTCTTGTAAAAAAATCAGCCCTACCACTTTTGGGTGCGACCCTGTATGAGTGGGGGAGGAGAAAGGGTTCGGGGGAGGAGAAAGGGAGGACAAAACAGGCTGGAGAAAATCTCGTGGCTGGATGGAGTGGGTGTCTCGTTGAGGGTGATCCCGCGGTGAAGCGCCATGCTCCTAGGGCCGTGGAGAAAGGAGATAAGACCGGGGTTTACCCCGGCCGTTGACCGGGCGCAGGTATCCATGCACAAAGAAGTGTGCGAAAAGGAGTAAAGATTTGGTGTCACTGTCTATATGGTTCCAAGGGGGACGGGGGGAGAGCCCTAGCGAGGGTTCATCTACATCTACATGATGCCCCGCAAGCCGCCGCAAGGGCGTGTGGCGGGGGGTGTTAGGCCTCCACCCAAAAAAGGAGTCTTCTGGAAGGAACGTGGAACCACCTGAAACCTCTACTCATCAGTTCGGACCGAGGATAGTAAGTTTGTCAGACCACTGTTTCAAACCCAGTGAGAAAATTCTATTAGAAAAAGGCCTCAAATACATTCCGAATGTTCCAGTGTCAGTTAAGGACGTAAAAAACTTTGATGTGGATTGCGAAGTAGCCCTGAAAAAAGAAAATGTAGGTGTAAAACATGTCGTCGCTCAAGAAATAGAAAGACAGCTCCAACTAGGGTTAAATACACCAAGACGTTTTCCAGAAACTGTTCCTCTGAATTCGATCTTGTCATTCTTGGCACCTTGTCATCCAAAGATCTAGTGTTGCAGAAAGCAGATAAACGTAATGCAGTGGTGGTTCTCAATAAGTGTCAGTACATCGAGAAATGTGAGAGCTTCATCGAAAGTAACGGAATCATGGAACTGAAATCCGACCCGACGGACGAATTCCAACTGAAGTGCAAGTCGGCAGTTAAATCTTGTGATGTGATCTTCAGTAAGTGGGACGTTAATAAGATTATTCAAATGAACCCGTCAGCACCACGTTTCTTTGGGCTGCCAAAGATTCACAAAGTTGGAATCCCGATTAGACCAGTGGTTTCAAACGTGACTGCCCCCAATCATTTTTTTTAGGGTGGTAGGGGTGGGGTTAGGTAGGGGTGCAGTAGGAATTTCACTTGCAAATGGCGGCGAGAGGGTGGGGGTGGTGTCGGGTGGGGGTTGTGGACCTTCCCACATCGTTCGTGAAGAAAGAGGGTGGGGACACAAGGCTTCCCGCTTTCTTCGGGAAAACATGGTCAGAGGTTGCACAGGGCGATGGGGGGAAATTCCAAGAGTTAAGGAGAGGGGATCACTGGTCACAAGTACGTCGAGGGAAGGTGATGGAGAGGAGGGGGAAGGGTGAAGATAAAAATTGGACTTCGTTGATGATATAGCGTCCTAAAACATTTACTTAATAGCAAGTGCATCGAATACGGAGTACTCCTTTTATTTCCATTTACCTAAGTGTGAATCCGTTTAATGAGCCTTTGTATTGATAAGGAGGCCCACTGTGGCAAACTTCAATAGACTCTGCAATTAATGTTTGTTGCACACTCCATAGTTATACGAATGTAATAGATCTATGAGTGGGAGATGAAAATTTGCAGAAACACAATTTTTTCTAAACCCGGAAAAAATATGGAAATTCAGCTGATGACCAAAAACTTATTTTGATTTTCTATTTTGAAATAATAAGGGCCGTAACTCCAAACGGCCGTAAACAACAGTCGCAACTCTCGTCAGACTAATTGCTGTGTTGGCTTTTCGCGGGAACCACGAAAGAGACCAAAACACAACCTCTCAACCAAGGATACCCTCTGTGGTGGTTTACGGAAAATTAATCAACGCCAGGGACCACACACAGCCACAAACACTATCCTGTTTAGAATCCTTCACGAGGCTGTGGGACCCCGTTAAAGATTCTAGGTGGAAAAGTAACCCTTCACGAGGCTGTAGGAAAGACCCCGTTAAAGGTACCAGGATGATCTACAAGTAAACACTCTGTGCCTATCCATGAAGGACGAGCACAGACCATTCACACACTATCACTCGATAAACGCACACCCAAAAGGGCCCAACTTCTTGGAGAATCTGAAAACAACGAGCGCAGACGAAGATATGCGTCGAACACGCGTGTTTCGGCTACAAGGTCTTCAGCGAACTGAAGGGAAAAAAGCACCTCCAACACTAGGTTGAAAGTATCTACCGAAGACAGACGCCCAATATATATAGTGGCTGAAAAGGGTGGGGGGGGACCAATAGGATTAGTGGGAAGATGGGAAGGGGGGGGAAGGAGTACTTACACGTGTTGACAAAGAGGAAGGGGGAGAGGGAGGAGGGTGGGGCGAACAGAAACCAATGGGATGAGTGGAACGGGGAGGAGTGAAGAAGAATGGAAGGGGGGGGTTGGTGTGGAGGTGAAAGGTCTCTGGGTAACGGACTATGGAAAAAGGGGGGTGGTGGTGAGTATTAAGTCCAGAAATTTTGTGTTTGACAACAGGAGTAGGAATTCACTTCAAAAGGGTGTACAGAGGAGAGAATAGAATCGGCCCCTTATCACTGTTAACTACGATCGTCTTGAATTCGTGAATGGAAATGCTTTCGTATGCGTCCAAAAGGTGGTTGGGAGTCTGTTTGATAAGTTTCAGTTCGTTTTCTGATGTCTGATGGCCTTCCTTGCGTAATTGTAGGGCGAGACTCGATTTGTTTGGTCTGTTATGTCTGTAATGGGCTATATGTTCTTTGTATCTTGTTTTAATATTCCTCCGCGTTTGTCCGATGTAAGATGGGTCGCAAGGTGAACAATTTATTTTGTAAATACCGGATTTATTTGAGGTGTCGATTGTGCCCTTAGTGTTCCATAATAAATGTTTTAGTTTGTTGTTGCTGCTTAATGATATATTGGTGTCGACGGTTTTGAAAATCTTCCCTAGCCCTTTTGTTAATTGTGGGTGGAACGGAAGTTTGATTTATCGAGGGGTTTTATGCTGTGTGAGGGTGGTTGAGTTTTGAACTAGTTTTTTATGTTTGTGCTCTTTTACTAAGTTATCGATAATGGACTCTGTAAAACCATTTTGAATCGCGATGAGTTTGATGCTTTTTAATTCTTTGAGAGAGTTATTTCTATTTAAGGGAATGTTTACTAATCCGTGTACAAGGGAATGGAAGGCGCCAAGTTTGTGACTGTCGTGTGTAAAAGAATTATGATATATGTAGTTGTTGGTATGTGTTGGTTTGCGTTACGTCGTATGCTATTTTAATGTTTCTGGTTAATAGCAGGTCAAGGAATGTGTGTTGGTTGTTCTTTTCTAGTTCGTATGTAAATTTTAATCGATGGGAATAGGTTATTTAAGCCATTGATAAACTGCTCTATGCTATATTTCGTGGTGTCGAAAATTGCAAAAATATCGTCCACGTATCTGACAAAAACGGAAGGGAAATAATTGAATTTATTTTTGGACTCTGTTTCAAAGTGGGTCATAAATACGTTCGGTATGAATGGGGAAAGGGGGTTTCCCATCGCCGTTCTATATTCTTGTTGATAAAGCCTTCCTTGGAATTGAAAAAAGTTTTGGTTCATGACTAGGCTAGTTAATCTGTTTTCTTCGTCAATTAACTTAGAATCGAGTTGTAATGACGTCAACCACACTTTTAACGCGTTGATAGCTATGTCTAATGGTACACTTGGAAATAGGTTTGAAACATCAAACGATACCATGATTTTCCCTTGACTGAAAATGTGCCTTTTGGTATTGTTTACGAAATCTATGTTATTTTTTAGAGAATGGCGGCTCGGAAAATCCAGTTTGTTCGTTTCGTCGACACATGGCCTCGTCACACGTCATTCTTGCCTCCCTCCCTCCCATTTCAATGAGGAAGGGAGCCACCGTTGGAATGGCGGTCCCCGAGCGAAGTAAGTCCCTCCGATCACTCTGCTCGTGTAATTAACAGCCGATCCCGACCTCGGAGGGAGGGAAGCGGAGTGAGGAGAGAGAGATGGCTTCCTCTGGGGTCTGCCGGCAGCAATTCCGGGAACTCCATCTGTTGTGGAGTTGCGGGGAGGACGGTCAACCGCCCGCCTCCTCTGAGATTCGGTTTGCGTGTCCAGGAGCCGTCACGTCCAGCCTCTGCATGGACATCCCCGGCCTCTCCTCCCCCCACTATCCCTTTTGAACCCGAGGGCGGCATGAAGTCTCCACGGTGGGCGGGAAGGGGGTTCACTAGCTGCCGAGAGCCCACCGCACTCTTGCGGCGGGGGGGACGAATCCAGACCCTATAAGGACTCGGCGGGTCGTTGCGGAAAATCAAAGGAAGAGGGAACCGTCACAGCGTCTATTTAGCGGAGTAATTTGAGAACGAAAGAGAGGCTTTGGCAGGGAGAGCGTGGCATGCAAACTCACGTGTGTTACGTATTCCATGAATTAAGTGTAAGAAGTGACTAGTTGTGAGACTCCATGATATGCTTAACATTATGACAATAAAATCAATTTTAACTTAAGAAATTAAATATTATCTTTGCTTTCTACAGAAATAAAACTTTATTTGTCGACTAGTTTCGTTTACACTGTAACATCCTCAGGACTAGTGGTACAATGTACATTTTGTCTGAGTTATATACTCGGTCGGGTAGAGGTAGCGGATGGGAGGGTGTAATTAAGGAGAAAAAGGGGGGGAAGAGGAGTAAGAGGGGGGAGGGGAAGAGGGAGGGAAGAGCGTGGGTCTGTGTCATGGGGTTTTCGGGTGTAGAATAGGAATGTCCAGGAGGGGTGAGTGGAAAGGGAAAAGGTGGTCATTAGTTATCCTTTCCTTCTTCTTAACCATTTTCAGAATTTCTAACTGCTCACGGATGACCAGCTGCGTTCCTTTCTTCACTCCGTGCAGTAATGTGGGGTGAAATCCGCACGGTGGCCCTCCTTCAAGAGGTGGGTTGCAAATTGGGACATCCCAGTGTTCTTCATGAAATCCCTCCGGTGTTCTTCCGCTCGAACCGTTATGCTCCTGCCTGTCTGACCGATGTATTTAGCGTCACAGTTGCCACATTGCAATTGGTAAACCCCGCTCCGGAGAGTTGGTTTAATGGGGTCTTTGACTGTAGGTAGCAAGCTCCTTAGGTTCCTATTATTGTAGAAGGCAGGTTTTATGTTCATATCCTTGAGTACACTGCCTATTTTAATGGAGGGTTTTCCTACATATTTAATGCGTCGCCATGAAGCTAGGTCTCTGGGTGGGGGGCAGTAAAATTCTCTGAGTAAAAATTTTTTCTTTTGTTTTTTAACAAATCGTTAATCAATTTTTCTTTGTAGCCATTGGCCATAGCAGCCATAGCAATCCTTTTAATATTGGAAATTTCCAACGTGAAGGCTGAGGGGTCTAAAGGGATAGTTAATGCCCTGTGTAGTAAGCCTTGAAAGGCTGCAAGTTTTTGGTGAAAAGCGTGCTTTGAGGATGCATGGATAATCTGGTCTGTACAAGAGGGCTTGCGAAAAATCGAAAATTTATGTTTTCCTTCCTTAATAGAAATAGTTAGATCCAGGAAATTCAATTTGTAACCCTCTTGGGCCTCCATGGTGAATTTCATCCTTGAATTTAATGAATTTATGAGCTTTAGAAAATTTACCAATTGTCTCTTCGTACCTGTCCATAAACATAATACATCATCTATGTAACGGAACCAGTAGTGCACATTTTTGAGCAGAGGATTTTCACTTTTGAAAAATTCCATTTCTAGGCTGTTCAGAAAAATTTCAGCCAGTAGAGGTGTTAGGGGGGAGCCCATAGCTAGACCTTCCAATTGTTGATATAGGTTGCCATTGAACAAGAAATAATTCTGATTTATGCACACTGTCATTAAAGATATGAGTTCATTGCAAATAATTCCTGGTGTTTTAGCATTGTGTAGTACTTCCTTAGCTAGGAGTACTGCTTCTTCTCTTGGAAAACTAGTGAATAAGTTTTCAACATGAAATGACACTAATATGGAGTTCTTGGGTAGAGTTATATTTGTTAAGGACTTAGTCAGTTCTATTGAGTCTCTATGCTGTATTTTCTCCGAAATTGTGAATGTCCTACAAATTTGCGCCCCACAACCCTAGCTAAAAAATGCGTTGGGGACCCGATACCTGAAACCACTGGGCGGATTGGTATGGAAGGTTTATGTACCTTGGGCCTACCGTAAAATCTGGGGGGGGGGTAGGATTCATCTCTATTACTTCCCACTTTTCCTTGGGGGTTGAGGACAGTTTTGATCTCGGAAACCACTGTTTTGCACTCTGATTGGAATCTCGCTGTAGGGTCCTTTTTTAACAATTGTACATTGTTTTCTGTAATGAAAATTAAACACTTGTCAATATAAGTTTGGTGGTCCTAATCACTGTTGAATTTCCCTTGTCTGCTTTGACGGCTATCAGATTCGCCGTTTTAAAAGTTTTAATGATGGGATTAATAACGGCACATTCTTGGTTGCGGGCACTTGGTTTCTCGTCACTGGTTCACTCTTCTCTTTTCATGTCCTGTGTTTGCCTTTTATGTGTTTTCCTATCCCCTTTCCTTATACCTATTTCTATGTTTGAATGAATATTTGTGCGTCGTATGGCAGGACACACTTAACCGAATCAATTTCCAAATGTAGCTTTTATATGTTTAATATCTTATTTCCAGAATCACTGCAAAAATTTCTACAGCTTTTGTGGCAACATTAGGTGATGCATTAATGAAAGTTAATGACGTCGGCCTGTAGGCTTAACTTCTTCCACCCAATGAGTTGGGTGGAAGAAGTTAGTTGGGAGAAAAATCGTCCCAATTTTACCCTAATGAAGACGTTTTATTATAATTATTGTTTTGCAGGGTTCCGGGCATCCTCAGACAATTTGACCGCTACCGATATGACCTTGAGAGTGATGGATTAATGCCGGTAGGCGGGTCTCTTCCACCTCTCTCCCCGGCTTCCTTCGCTCCCGCCCTCGCCTCTTCCCTCGGTCAGTCCCCGCACCCACTGCCTCCTTCCCTCCCTCCACTCACGTGTGAGTCGAGGGACACCAATTAGTATCCTGCCGCTTCTATCTCCTCACCCGTCTGTCCGTCGGGCCTCGGGCCATCACTCCTTCATATCGCGCCCCCCATGCAATGGCAATCCTCGTTCATTATACGCCCGAGAAGACAATGTGGGCTGCTTGCATTCATTTTGCTCTAACCATGACGGCAACATCTCCTTATTGGTGTCATTTTTATGTATAAGATTTGACATATCAGTGTATTACCATAGAAAAATCTAATTTCATTAAAATTTGAGCCAAGGTAAGTGTGTATGGGCATTACCTTGAAAGCCTATCGGAAGAGGTGTTGAGGCTACGTAATCAAATAAAACTTTGTAAAACTGGAGCGTAGTATTTGAAAGTCTTTTAATGAATTGTGTTTTATCAATCATTAAGGATACGTAGTATACATGAAAATATACCTTTCAATTAGCATATATCAATGAAAACGAAAACTACGAAGGAAATGAAAGTGAATAATTATTAATATGATTATACAAATGTTGATTCCTTGGGATTGAATTAGAATGCTAGTTACGTATTTGAAGATGGAGTAAGCGTTTTAGTCATAAGTGGCTAATAAATTTGGTCGTAGAATATTGAAAAAAGTTACGTTCACCACCGTTTCACCATTACTCATCCTGAGGATGGGATGTTAGGTAAAGCTTACCTCGTACTAAGCTCTTAGAAATATGTTAATTTCATACAATCAGCGTAGGAAGGATGTTCCCTTCCTGTTGCCTCCAGCAATTTCCCATGATCATCCGGTACGAATAAATCTACTTGGGTATATCTGAGACGTAAGGGGGGGGGCACTAGAATGTGAACCTGGGGTCGCTGATAGGCAGCTGAATATTCTGCCCATTACGCTTTCATGTGTTCATTATTTTATTATGTGAGATGTAGTACTTACGGCAACAAAATATATACTACAACATCAGCTTTATTGCCTTCAAAGACGAGCTTCATTGGAGTCAGTCCGTTTGCCCATGCAGTGTTGCTAGTTTAAGAGATATATTTTCCAAAAATATAATGGCTAGAGTAATTTCACCTTATTTATCTTCGGTATCTGTCAAATTTCTGCACTTGGAATATCGTCTATTCATTTATACCGTTAAATATTTTCAGTGGATTTGTATAAATTCCTTAAAATGAATGAAAATTATTTTTAGAATTGACCCAAGAAGGTATGTAACCTTCGAGTTTACGTCGAGGGAATTAAGATTCCCCATTAACCGGGCTGCGCATGGAATTCCTATCAAATGTCTGCTCCCCATCGTTGATAGGGATAATTAAAAATTAGATTGGAGCCAAACAAGCGGATAAATATATTTATTAAATACTTTCGTATTTAAATTGAATCGCTGCGAACTGACAATACCAAGTTTGCGTTTCTCTTTTGATGCTGTAAAAATGAACAAATCTTATAAGAAAGCCTAATGATTTTTTAAAATTAAGGCTATGGAAAGTGAAAATTGAAATGAAACACCATTGTTAAATTTTAAAAAACATGTATTTATGCTAGTAAAGCTCATATTATTTTGGCAGGTTCACCAAATTGCAAAAAATTATAATGATAGACATAGGTAAAAATTACTTAAGGCCAAAATAAAAAAAAACGAAAATTACTAATGCTACGGCTTACATTCTAAATGATTAACTTGTAATATGAGATCATAATATATTAAATTGGCTGTCTCGTAAAAGGTGAGTACCCTATTATCAATATTAGGTACCTGTTCCATGAAAAATAAAATCGTCTTTCGTCAAGAATTAACGTACATTGCACATTTTTAATCAAGTATACTATTTTTCTAGAATTTTGATGAAAAGGCATCTAAGGAAAAAGCACCTTGATAGCTTAATCCATTTTGGCACAGCTTCGTGAAAATACCCTATATACATTTGTATTAACTTCACGTGTTTCATATAATATATCATATTAGTAGTTTTCCCGTGCATGAATACACCTCGTTTTCCAGGCTTATTAGTAATAATCATTGACAGTCATAGATCAAACAATAAAAATGACTTAGATATTAGAAGTTCACCAAGAATTTGCGTCGAAGTTATTCAATCACCTATACTTTATTTTCATTTGACAAAATCTTTCTAAATAGGTTCCTTAGTTTCATGTTTCTAAAATATACTAAGTTATACGTAGTATTAATTTTCTTTCGCAATATCAAAACTAAATAAAATATTTATAGTCTTTTAAAAAGTTCCCATGTCCATCAAAGTTTTTGGAATTGGGTTTTATTAATTGTGGGTGGCAATACGATAGGTACTGAATAAATCATAACTTTACACCCAAAGGTGAGAGGGGGAGAGAGTGGTTAGCCTCTTGTGTACGCCGTGTCCGCATCATCCTTGTCTCCGTCTGAAACACCCCGTGGTACATCTCCTAGCTTCCCATTCCCTCCTTCCCTCTTTGGATTATTCATCCACCCTACTTGGTCTCCCTTGTCTTCCTTCTCCTGTCCGTTTTCATTTCCCACGTTCTATTACTTATCTATCGCTCCCTCTCTCCTTAATTTTACCATCCTCGCATATAGACTGACATTAAGGCTGCCGGGAAGTTTAATCTAATGCGGGGGGGGGGGAGGGAGAGGGGTGAATGGAGGAAGGGAAAAAACATTAAACATTTCAAGAAATGTGAAACTGTTGAAGGGAGCATTATATCAGCCATGCATAAAATATTGCCCTCATTTCTCATACGGAGAGGCGTAGTTAAGACTCTCCTCAGTGAAACTGAAAATGTTAAATTTCAGTTAACTCTCAATTTTTTCAAGCTATGATTTTATAAATATCAGATAGAATTTATGTGGATAGGCACGCATGTAAAAGACGAAAACAGGAGATATGGAAAAGGCGGAATATACAGAGCAAACCACAGGTGCAAAAATATTCCCTTGGCTGAAAGACAGAAGAAAGAAGAAGAGACAGGCTAAATATCTATCAGGAAATAAAAAGGGAAAACCCATTTGTATAATTATACAGGGTTCGTCCGGAAAATAAGTGTACTGATTTTTTCCCACCGCTCCAGGCGCGCCCAGCACCGCTCTGACGGGCTGCGATTGGAGGGGGGTATGTTGGCAAGCGACGCTGAAAAAGGCAGTCGGCTCTGAGCTGTGGTGTAGTGAGGAGCTCTGTTAACGCGAACCTCCACGCTCGACCCACGTCACGGAACGCGATGCCGCAGTTTTTGGAGCAGCGTTATTCCATCAAATTTGCGGTAAAGCTTGGGAAATCGTCTACCGAAACTGTCGGTATGATTAACCAGGCTTACGGGGAATCAGCCATGTCCAGAAACATGATCTTTCGGTTGCACAAGATGTTCGTGGAGGGCAGAGAAGAGGTCGACGACGAACCACGGGCTGGACGCCCATCAACGACACTCACCGACGAAAACGTGCGAAAAGTTCGCGATGTACTGAACTCTGATCGTCGTCTTAGTGTTCGGATGATAGCAGAGCAGTGTAATGTGCCAAAAACAATAGTACACGAGATTACTAGGGACCAATTACAGATGCGAAAAATGTGTGCAAAATTGGTGCCGAAAGTGTTCAGTGATGATCAAAGACTCAATCGTTTGGAAATCGCGACACAACTTGCGGATAACTGCAGAAATGATCCACATTTTTTAGAGAACGTTTCTGTTCCCGAAGATAAAGAGGAGTTTGAAAGGAACGCGATACGGGACTTTGGACGCCGTCAAAGAGGCCGTGACGACGTGTCTTCGAGAGGTTCCCGATGATGCCTTCGCGGGAGCGTTCCAGGAATGGGAACGCCGCTGGAACAAGTGTATCGACTCACAAGGGTCCTATTTTTTTGGAATATTAGCTTAAGATATGTAAAAGTGTAATAATTTTTTTTCCTGAGCTCAGTACACTTATTTTCCGGACAAACCCTCTAGCTACGCTCCATATAAAAGTTTTTACGAGTCTTGTGTTAACCTCCCTAACCAACGTCCCCGTCATTAACTCCCTCCTCCTTGAGAAAGCCTCCTTGCCTAGCGCAATTCTTCTCCTTACGTCCCTACCACTTTGACCGTATTGGTCCAAAACACTTCCAAGATACGAAAACTGTTCCACCTGCTCTATTTATATGTATGTATGTATGTATATATATATATATATATATATATATATATATATATATATATATATATATATATATATATATATATATATATATAATGGACCGAAAGGAAAACAAATGAGGAAGTACTAGAAATGGTGGGGGAGGAGAGGGGTTTGTTGAGAGAAATCCTATGGAGGCAGGAAAAATGGATGAAAGGCGTATTGAGCGGTAGTGGAATGTTGAAGAGGGTAATAGAGGGGAGAATGTTGGGCAAGCGAGGTAAGGTTAGGAACAGGATAGGGATGTTGGACGGGATGAAGTGAGGAAAGAAGTACACCGAGATGAAGAGGGACCTGATATAGATTAGTTTGCTAGGTGGGGAGTCACAAAATGTTTATTTGATAGTTGTGTCCATCCAAAAACCTACCTTAACCGGTAGATTACCTAATAATAATATAAATCTATTTATATATAGTATATATATATAAATCTTTTTATATATAGTAAATATATATATATAAATCTATTTATATATAGTATATATATATATATATATATATATATATATATATATATATAAATTTAGCTATAAAAATGAATAATAATTATATACATATGTATAAATAAATGTGTGTGATATTGAAGCAATCACGAGAACAATTCAGCTTTTTGATGGGATCGCAGAAAAAAATCACAGGGAAAAAATAGAGAAATCAAGAAGAATTACATTCACTTTGTAGATAGTTTGGTCTTTCGGCCTTTCTCTTAGGCCTTCAGGGTAGACTGACCTGAAAGTACAACTATCTACAATGTGTCCTTTTACGTGGTCTATTTGCATATAATTTGTCTTCTGTTGTGACGTCTAAGTATTATATATATATATATATATATATATATATATATATATATATATATATATATATATATATATATATATATATGTGTGTGTGTGTGTGTGTTTGTGGATAATTGTTGTGTAAAACTCAGTGATAGATAGTCCTGAAAAAGCGATGGGAAATCTTAGTTTTTGTGTCCCAGCAATGTATATTCATTCAACTAAGAAATAATTACACGATATCAAGCATGGTACAAGCTGTTACAATGTTGGTTTGATAGTTATGACATGAAAATTCATGAGCTAGCTCTATTTCGGGTGCTTCCCTAATTCCCTTCGCTTCCTCTATGACTGACTCTCCACTGCCACTCTTTTTTCATTTCTTGCCGCTGCGCTCAATTGGCAGTGTATTTTTATGATCTGAATTTAGTTCCATCGCCGAGTTTTAGTAATGTTTTCAAATCATCCCAAAATCTCTGAATGCGTTGTTGGCTTTTGCCTCCCTGATGTTTGGAACGGATAATTTTGGATATCGTATTTCAGTAGTTATTAATTCATATAGATTTAATTGCATAATTACCTGAGGCCTAACGTACGCGCGGTGAGGGAAGTATTTTATCGCTATAGGTTCTTAGTTATCACTGCTCAATGTCTCCTTTTTCACAATATTTCTATGGAATGGGTAAAATTATCATTTCGCGCTCTCGTCGATATTTATTAGTATTCTTCTTTGATGGCTAACCAAGAGCGCTGATTTAGATTAATATAGTAGTTCTTTGGACACCTTATATATATATATCCGTTTTTAGAATTTGCGGGTTCAAAATATTCCACGAAAACACTTGATCATTTTTCTCAGCATCTCCCTTATGCTTTCCACTTTTCAAGGAGGTGGAGTACGTTGCCTCGAGACGGTTGTGCAAACCTTAATTTTGTCCTTCCCTCTCCAGGCTCACCTCCTCCCATGCCTCTTCCTTCTCAACATCCTTTCTCTTCCCCTCTCCCGTCACCCTTGACCGAGTAATCTTCCTTTATTCGCTCCCTGTTGCCTCTCGTTCACGTTTATCCTAATCCAGTTCATAATCGTAATTTCAGACGTTATTGGATGGTATGGAACTTTTCTCCAGCCGAGAGTGACGCCTTCTCCTCTCTCTGCGAAGAGGGGATTTTCTGGATGGAAAAGAGAGGCGTTGGAGCATTATACTGCCCGTGGTGTTTCATCTTCCGTCTTGCAGGCTCTCCTGAGGAGGGAAACCCCGCCGGCTCCTTGTGATACTGGAAGCAAGGAAGTGCTCCATTCTAACCTCTATATCCGTAACCTTTTTCTCTGGAAACTGATGAGTCAGGCGAGTACTGATTAAATATTCCACATCTTGATTGCAGTCTGGAATGATACTAGGATGAAACTTTGGGTTTTTAGGCTTTGGTTTAGAATTTTCTTAAATGTTTTGACTGATGGAATTTTTTTACTTTTGATGATCCTTGGGAGTTATTGCTGCTTCCGGCGGGGAATACATGTATGCATTTATCCAATGACGGAAACATTGGAATCGAATGCATACTCATAACAGGAGCATGTAAAAAGAACCATGCATTCAATTGGCCTGATTTAAAAACCAAACAGCAAAGATTTGAACTACCAGCATCACTCAGTGAAATGGAAATGTAGAAAGTCAATCATTTATTTCTAAAATTATAGTTTTCAAATGTTTCTATGTGATCGTAAATACTACCTTGAACAAAAAGTTCCTGGAATAACCACCGTGTGGCGCTCCCATCGTTCCGATTTGAGTTCTGTTTTATTTGTTAAATTGGTACATCTGTTGTTGATATTCCCTTTAAATCTTAGTGTCATAACTTGACATTTGCAAAAGTTACGAAGCCAAGAGTATATCTATCTCTGTGTGTGTTGGCGATTTTTTACAATTGCAGAAATGGATTTAAATTTGCAACAACGAACTTGTATTAAATTTTGCGTAAAAAACGGATTTAGTGGCGCACGGACGTTGGAAATGTTGGAAAAGTGTTTCGGCAACGATTCTCTAAAAAAAAACGGTCGTTTACCAGTGGCACGAGCGGCTCAGAAGTGGTCGTGAGTCAATCGAAGATGATGAACGCAGTGGCAGACCATCGACATCGAAAGTCGGTGAAAAAATTGATAAAGTAAAAGAAATGTTGGTCAATAACCGCAAATTAACCATCAGAGAAATAGCGGAGGACTTGAACATTGCCTATGGATCCGCCCAAGACATTGTGGCTAATGATTTGGGTTTCCGTCGTGTAGCAGCAAAGTTGGTGCCAAAAGACCTCAATTTCATGCAAAAAAGAGTTGACGTCGCAAAAGACATGATTTGGGAGGCTGAATCCGATCCCACATTCATCAAAAGGATCATTACTGGAGACGAGACGTGGGTTTATGAGTACGACACGCAATCCAGACATCAGGCAAGTGAATGGCGTTCACCAAATGAGCCGAGACCAAAAAAACCACGTCGTTTTCAGTCAAAAAAGAAGGCAATGCTGACGGTTTTCATGGATTACAACGGTGTAGTGCATCATGAATTTTTGCCAGAAGGCCAGACAGTAAACAAAGAGTATTATTTGGGCGTTATGAGACGTTTGCGTGAAGCAATTCGCCGAAAGAGACCAGAAATCGTCGCACAGTGCGTCGAGACCGTCGCACAGTGCTATCATTATTCGTAATTTTTTGACGAAAAATGCAACAAATACCATCCAACAGCCACCGAATTCACCTGATTTGGCTCCCTGTGACTTCTTTCTGTTCAATCGAGTTAAAAAACCATTACGGGGAACGCGTTTTAGCAGCCGAGAGGAAGAAATGGAAAAATCGCAGGAAGCACTGATGGACATACCGAAAACCGAATATAAAAAATGTTTCGAGGATTGGATCAAGCGCTGGCATAAGCGTGTTGCAGTCGATGGGGATTACTTTGAAGGGGACAATATAGATTTAGATGAATAAACTTGTATTTTTAATTTTCTGAATAAATTCCGGGAACTTTTTGATCAAGGTAGTATGAATTAAGTGCGGAAACAGTGTAAAAAATTTAAGTTTTATTAAAATAATAAGACCTGATTTTGGGACAGTGAAAATATCTAGTCACAAATAATGAAAAATATTATATTATATTTCCTCTTTCAGTAATATCATTACTCCAATTTCTCCTGAATTTCAAATGAGTGTCTATTTCTCTTATGAGGTTACAATAAATTTATGTTAGAAACCAACAAAAACCTCGTGCTTTTATTTTTACTGTTCCTTTACTCTGATATTTATCGTAAGATATTATTAAAAACTACTTTCATGTTCTAAGATTTTAAATTCTTATAAAATAATTAGTCCTTAACTGGTCAACTACATGGATAGAAATACGTTTGCTTATTAATTCTGTGACCTGCGGTGTAGTTATAGTGACCCTTTCATCCGTTAGGGACTATTTGAGAGAAACTTTCAATGACTCGGATATGTTATTTACTCGTACAATTGTAGCTGGAAACATTCCACTTTAGGCAGAAGTAATATTTCGTGTTGAATTCAGTTCCACAAAGTTTTGCGATGATTATCCTGAATTTTTACCCTGAGAACGTTTTGGAGGGTCATTGGTATTGGAGTTTTCATTGTTTTTTTTTTACACCGAGTCCAGGTGAGTGTGGAAAGCTCGAGGGGTTGAAGTGGCGATCCATCACGCGGGGCGTGCGTACGCATAAAGGGAAGGGGATGTGTCCGATTCCGCCCGCGCGGTTGCGTTCGCGGAGACGTCTCCCTCCCTCCCGTCCGCCCCCCTTCACTCGCGCCATCGATCTCCGAAGCGGCGGCAGTGAGAGCGGGCATGGAAGCGGCGAGCGCGGGCTCAAACAACAGGGCCCCGAGTGACCTGGGGGCGAAAGTAGAAGATGGGAAGGAAAGACGGTTGTCCCCTTGCACGTTGGTTTATCGCGTGGGAGACAGCGAGAGGGAGGGCAGGAGTTTGAGGGGGAGAGAGGGATGCTGACCTGTATCCTCCGGTGGGACGTGTGCATTTCCTCTCTCTCCCTTACAAGTAAGGGAGCGTTCCGGAGAAAGGACAATGCCCCTTTCCCTCTTAGAGTGCGGTGGTTTTGGGGTTTGGTCATCGTCCTCCCCCTATCTCCCGACTATGAGTTGCAGCTGGCGTGGCGGACTCGGAGGGAGGCTCCGGCGAATACGGACGGGAGTCGCTCGGGGGCGCTCGGGAGTCGGACGGGGGCGCAGAGAGCCCCCTTTCTGCCGCCTCTAATTTAATTTCGAAGAACAACCGACTATTTTTATTTCTGTAATCGCTGTCCATCACAAGAATTTCATTTCTTAACACAGTCACTGTAATCATGGATGTTATGAAGCAACTAGGACGGTCAACCCCAAGTTTTAGGGCTCGTTTTACATTGGATTCTAGGTTGCAAAATTTTTGGATAGTTATAATTTTTATTTTTCATTAATTCATGGAAGTGGGTGGGAATCTTTCTGTATTCAACAGTAAGTTAAACTTAGATTTCCGTTTATGTGCATCAAGAAGTAGCAATACCAAAGCGTAAAAAATCGTTTACCTCCCCGGCGTTTCAGAACGTAAGGCGTCTGAGGTTGCTTAGTTTGCAATCGCACCGGGATGGAAATCAAAGAATCCGGGTCGTATTCCGGTCAAGATGAGTGATATATACGCTTTGAAATTGTTACATTTCACTTTTCATCCTCGTCATGAAATATTTAATAATTCTAAGAATTGGTTAGTTCGAGTTCTCCACGCTATTCCTTCTTTAATGCCCACTCTTGGTTTCTCCACCATTCTTTGAGCTGACTTCTCCATTTTCCGCACTCTTTTTATTTATCCTTTGCCTTCGTAATTTTTCCCACTCATTTTCTTCAGTTGTGTCCGTTAGTAATCATTAGTCCTTTAGGTATTCCATATTCATTTCCAAAGGAATGATAACCCTCGGGTACGTTAGGGGAATATAGTATATCTTCCTCTAAATCCGTCCTGGGAGGTTCTGGGGGACATCGGCGCTATTTATGGCTTTCTCTGCATTCAATTCGGGGGAAACACTCCCTAAATTGCATTATTATTTGCGGAGCTTCTCTCCTTCGCCAGTCCGAGTCTCTAGTATTGTGCCTCCTCATGGTGATTTTTATTCACTTCTACCGGAGCGATAGGTTTAACTATAAGTTACTGTTATTTCAAGGGATTGCTATATTCTATATTATATATTCTATATATTGCTATGCTATATTCTTCGATGTTATGAAAAGGAGATCATTACTATTACATTAATAGGGTTAGGTTATGACTTATGATGATATGAGCTTCATAGTCGATATGGTCTACTTGCGATGTGAACTAAGTCGACTAATACGGTTAAATTCTCAACTCACTTATACCCATGGGAGATTGATACGTAATATCTCATACGACGACTTTAAGAAGCAAAGTTCTTTTATACTCACGACATTCGACATCGGCAATATTCAATACTGAAGATATTAAAACCACAGGTATTGCAATTTTCCACTAGATATTTTATTTCGACACTACCGGTTTCGATGTTTTCACATCATCATCAGGTGTGAGCACAAGTGCGTATCTTCTTCACATATATAGTTGCAACAAGGGGTGGGGGGGTTGAAGGAGGGAAAAAAGGGGGGGGGGAGAAAGGGGAAAAAGGAGACAGGGGAATTCCATGAGGGGAAGGTTGAAAGGAGGAGTCAAAGAGGCGGGGAGGAACAGTGGGAAATCCAAGGGGTGGGGGTGGAGGTTTTTGGGGGGGGAGCAATACTGAGAATTAACAATACGACAACCGGATTAGCACAGATAATGAACATAAAGACTTGAGCTGTAGAGGGCCCCGCCGCAGTGAAGGGCCGGAACAATCTGCCGGTGGGCCTCGCGGGTGAAGTCCCGTGGCGAGGGTCGTTGCTCAGCTAGCTGGACGACGTCCTTAGGACGCCTGCGGTACGTCGGGGGATCCGTGGTGTTTTCCCTCGAGTCCATCCGGGGAATCGGAAGAACGGGGAGGGAGGGGGCAAGGAGTGGACGTTAAGGGGGAGGAAGTAGGGGGGGGGGTTCAAGAGAAAGGAAGGTTAAAATTGGGGAAAACTATTGGGGAAAATTGATGGCTAGAAGGGGGGAGTGTGAAGTGACAAACACATCATTAAGGAGGGGAATTCCTTTAATTGTGTGTTGTATTATTTCACACTGTTCGAGTGCGTCCAACTTGCGCCCTTTCGTTTGTAGATGTAGCACTTTAAATTCGAAGTTGCAGTGATGGCCTGTATCGATTATGTGTTTCGCGAGATTAGAGTTCGTGTTGTCTGCATAAATTCCTCTTCGGTGTTCCCTGATCGGATTGTCAAAACTCCTCCCTGTTTGACCAATGTAACTGGCCTGACACTCGCACTCAAGCATATACACCCCACTCCTTTTATTCTTGTCGATCGGGTCCTTAATCTGGCTTAAACACTTGGATAGTGTTGTCCTTGGGGATGGCTTTGGTTATTTTGTATGAAAGATGGTTCACGAACGGAATTTTGCACCATTTCCGATCTAACTTGTTCGTGTCCTGTGTGAGTGTAGTGCAGATAGAGGTGGCATGTTTTCTTCTTTTCTTCTTGAGGAGCAAATCAATGAGGTTGGCGTTATACCCGTTGTTAACAGCAATGGTTTTTATGATGTTTACTTCACGGTCCCAGTTGTCCTGGGACATCGGGATTCGATAAATAGACTCATTAGAATAAAACACATACAAACATACAAAATAACCAAAGCCATCCCCAAGGACAATTTCCGAATTTCATTCTATATTCCATCAACACTATCCAAGTGTTTAAGCCAGATTAAGGACCCGATCGACAAGAATAAAAGGAGTGGGGTGTATATGCTTGAGTGCGAGTGTCAGGCCAGTTACATTGGTCAAACAGGGAGGAGTTTTGACAATCCGATCAGGGAACACCGAAGAGGAATTTATGCAGACAACACGAACTCTAATCTCGCGAAACACATAATCGATACAGGCCATCACTGTAACTTCGAATTTAAAGTGCTACATCTACAAACGAAAGGGCGCAAGTTGGACGCACTCGAACAGTGTGAAATAATACAACACACAATTAAAGGAATTCCCCTCCTTAATGATGTGTTTGTCACTTCACACTCCCCCCTTCTAGCCATCAATTTTCCCCAATAGTTTTCCCCAATTTTAACCTTCCTTTCTCTTGAACCCCCCCCCTACTTCCTCCCCGTTAACGTCCACTCCTTGCCCCCCCCCTCCCCGTTCATCCGATTCCCCGGATGGACTCGAGGGAAAACACCACGGATCCCCCGACGTACCGCAGGCGTCCTAAGGACGTCGTCCAGCTAGCTGAGCAACTACCCTCGCCACGGGACTTCACCCGCGAGGCCCACCGGCAGATTGTTCCGGCCCTTCACTGCGGCGGGGCCCTCTACAGCTCAAGTCTTTATGTTCATTATCTGTGCTAATCCGGTTGTCGTATTGTTAATTCTCAGTATTGCCCCCCCCCAAAAACCTCCACCCCCACCCCTTGGATTTCCCACTGTTCCTCCCCGCCTATTTGACTCCTCCTTTCAACCTTCCCCTCATGGAATTCCCCTGTCTCCTTTTCCCCCTTTCTCCCCCCCACCCCTTGTTGCAACTATATATGTGAAGAAGATACGCACTTGTGCTCACACCTGATGATGATGTGAAAACATCGAAACCGGTAGTGTCGAAATAAAATATCTAGTGGAAAATTGCAATACCTGTGGTTTTAATATGTTACGCTTCCACCACATCACGCCTGAGACCTCATCATTCGTTCAATACTGAAGATAGTTGACATTGACGAATATAAATATAATTTTAAATATTAAGCAATATCCCTATTGGAAGAGGTGGAGATCATCCCGGATCAAACCCCAATTGATACAAAATTCACTCTTCGACGTGGCAAAAAATGGAGACTGTTGTCTTTACCTCTGCCACCTGTTATTTTCTAGGATTATAAGCCAAAATCGGCACAGGAAATCACACTATAATCATGACCAGGTACCTGTAATTTCACAGAGCTCGGGTGTACTTAGGTGAGGGTTTACAGAGACGTTACCTTGGTTTGAACCCCAACTCATGTCTCAGAAGACCAACATTACCACTACATCTACATCTACATATTACCCAGCAAGCCACCGCAAGGGCGTGTGGCGGGGGGTATTAGGGCACCACTTGCAATTAAGAGAAAAAGCAAGCAAAAGCCACAAATTTATTCAAGCCACAAACAAAAAGATCTACATCTACATCTACATCATACCCCGCAAGCCGCCGCAAGGGCGTGTGGCGGGGGGTGTTAGGTCACCACCCAAAAAAAAAGAAATACCGCATTACTGTAAACAGCAATACATTACTTAATGGCATGCGGGAGGGGTTTTGACACAACACACAGGAGGTTAGTGAAAGTGCATGCAATTGAGTTTAACTAATTGTTACCTAGACGCCGAGGGTGGCAAGTGGCATTTTTGTTATCTCCTAGTGTGACCCTACAGTTGTTATCCCGTATTGTCCGTGGGAAGAAGGAGTCCTTGAGTCTGCTAGTCCTGGCATCTATTTCCCGAATTTTGTACCCATGATCCAAGCGACCAATGTGTGTTGGAGCGCGAATAATTTTCGAGACCTCGGTGCTGAAACATGCGGATCTGAATTTATTTAGTAAGTTTAACCTAGCATTGAGTCGTCTTTCTTCCAATGATTCCCATCCCAACTTCATAAGCATTTCAGTGACGCTTTTCGTTTTATCGTAACAGTTTTCCACGAAACGAGCTGCCCGGCGTTGGACCTTCTCAATTTCCCGAATGAGGCCTTTTTCACACGGATCCCATACGCTACATGCATATTCTAAATGGGGCCTTACAAGAGAGTGATAACAACGTTCCTTGACCTTGGAGTCACTTCTGCCGACAATACGTCTAATAAATCCTAATTTTTTATATGCTTGCCCGCAGACTTTACGTATATGGGTCCCCCAAGTTAAGTCTTTAGTGAATGTAACACCTAGGTATTTCACCGTATCAACTACTTCAAGGTCAACTCCAGCTAATTTGTAAACTAATCCCGTGGATCTTTTAAAGAAATTTACCACCGAACATTTATTAAGATTTAAAGGCAATCCCCATTTTGAACACCATTCATTAATGCTATTTAAATCACGTGCTAGAGTTAAACGATCCTCATCCCCAGATGTCTCCCGATAAATCACTGTGTCATCCGCGAACATCCTTATCTTACTTTTCACTTCGCGGTTCAGATCGTTAACAAAAATCAAGAATAGTAACGGTCCGATAACACTTTCCTGAGGAACCCCCGAGGTTACTCGTACGCTGGTAGAACTAGCGCCGTCAAGGACTACCCTCTGTTCCCGGTCTGAAAGGAAGTCTTCAACCCAATTTATTGCCCCCTTGTGTATACCTGCGCCCTTTAATTTATGGATGAGTTTACCATGCGGAACCTTATCAAATGCCTTTTGAAAGTCTAAAAAGATCGCATCCACTTGCCTACCACTTTCACCCGATAAAAGTAAGTCATGTGTGAACAATCCTAATTGGGTCTCGCATGAGCGGGTTTTTCTGAATCCGTGTTGATTGTCACTTAAAAAGTTAATGTTATCAAGATGTCTCATTATGGAACTGACAATTATGTGCTCTAAAATTTTGCAACATATAGAAGTGAGAGAAATGGGTCTGTAATTGCTGGGGTCCTCCCTGTCACCACTTTTAAAAATAGGCGTTATTTGCGCGGTTTTCCAATTCTTAGGGACTTTGCACTCAGTCAGTGATTTGTTAAATATAAATTCGAGATACGGGGCGATGTTAGGAGCTAAGTATTTTAGCACCCTAGCTGGTATGTTTTCGGGACCCGGGGATTTGTCTGGTTTAATGTCTTTGAGCAATTTGGTAATTCCTTGCTCGTCCGCTGTTATTTTTGCCATGGGTTCAGTATATATTGTTTCTTGGAGATACGTGGTGGCTACATCGTTCGTGAAGACGCTCTGGAAGAATTCGTTTAGAATGTTGGCTTTACCCTCGCTGTCAGTATGAATGATATTGTTGCAGTCCCTTAAGCAAGCCACGGTTTGTTGACCCCCATTTACTTCCCTAACATATGACCAGAAAGCTTTGGGGTCAGTGTTCAAATACTCGCAGAGTACCTTACGTTTAAAGTCTTGCAAAGCGCTACGTAATTGTGTTTTAGTTTCAACTTTAGAGGATCTATACTTGTCCAACAGCTGTTTATTGTCCAAGGGTGATGAGTTCAGACCTGCTTTCTTTACACTATAGTGTAACATTCTCTGCTTTCGAAGGGCTTTTTTAACGCCTTTGTTGTACCACCTGGGGTCACGATTTTCTTTAACGTATTTTACAGGGATGAAATCTGTTATTCCTTTTTGTATAATTTTGACAAACTGTGTCCAAGTTTCTTCCACGGTGGCAAGAATTAAGCGCGTTTTGAAATCGTGTAGTGAAGAGTTTAAATGGCTGGCAAAAGTTTCAAAATCTGCTTTGTGATAATTATAAATTTTTCTTTTTGGCTTAACACTCTTTTTTATTTCTACGTTCAAGTTGATAATAACTGATTTATGGTCACTCATACCCTCGTCGGTTGATACACTATTTATGCGTTCCGGTGTGTTCGTAAGAAATAAGTCCAATATGTTCTTTCCACGGGTGGGAGTGGTGCGTACTGCTTGATGGAGCGAGTTTCTTTGAACCAATTTTAGTAAGAAATTGCAAGATTCGCGATCACGGGTCCGAGATTTAACGCTATTGCTGTCCCAGTCGATACCAGGGAGGTTCAAGTCACCACCAATTATATTGATGCATTTATTATTTTTGCGTGTAAATTTATTTATTTGTTCATTGAGGGTATTAAGTGAGGGTATAAAGATTGAGGGTATGAAGTTCATTGAGGATATAAAGATTGCATACATTCATGCAAAAACCCTTCAAACCAACACATATGCAAACAACAAACTACCAACTAACCGACACATGCATCTACAGATACACCTTACATCTTTGCAACGTTTAATTTTGTTCCGACTTGTACATTAAATGTTTTTAATATTTCGGAAGTGACTTCGATGTCTTACTATTATGATTTCTGAGTGTCCATAAAAACTCTCTGTAAAAACTGTAGGTCCATAAAAACTCTCGATGAATTTCAACAGCTGACAATCCTTTTGCACACAAGAATCGTATGACAGAACGCACTTCACAGCTGGCGGGATCAACGATTGTCGCGGACATTGTTATTTGCATGCACGGACAAGCAAACACCTTCTGAAACAAAACAAATGCTGGTATGGCTTTTTAATGAATCAGTATATGGCGCTGCAGGAATAAAACTGTGTTCTGATGCGCCAATATTTAAATATAAGCAAACGACCCTAACTTTATGAATAGTATATGAAGACATGCTTCCTCAATTATTTAGTCTTTTAATGTTGTATGATTTGAGATTTATTAATGAAAGCGTAAAATTCATAACTAAATGTTTTTCGATGCTTCTTCACGTTTTATTTTTAATATACAAAACCATTCATGCACCGAATTATTTGTTTCTTTTAATTTGACTTCGTGGAAGCAAATTATATCGTGTGAGACGATAAAAAAACGAAAATGAGTAATATACAGCAGAAAATGAGTAGTATACCTGTATATTGATTATTATTAGCTTTGATGTAATAATGCTAAACTAAATAGTTTAATACAAATGCCTTTTTGCTTTATATCCCACTAATATGTGATAGCAGGTCTCACCATTTGACTACTGTATTTCATTGCTGGTAAACCTTGGTAATTTTTTGAAATCCTGTTAGCTTTTTTTCCACTAATGTCAGCCGAAATATTGTAACGTAGATTTTGTTTCGATAATTAAAGATTTTGGTTCCGTCAAGCTTGAGGAAAAGATTCGTTTTACTAAAAGGTTATTCCATGACTTCGCTTAATCTATAAAGTTAGTTAAAAGAGTGCGTTTAATAAATATTTCCCTAATGTCTTCACGCGTCGGAAGACTACAAGAAACAGACGACACTTTACTTTGTAGAAATGTGATAAATTATCTTGATGCTACTTCAACGCAAAGAAAATGGGAGGACCTGATGAAAGGAGGAATGTGTATTTTCTAGGCCTATTATTGGGGTTACCTATTTCTTAATACATGTTATTTTTACCAACTATTAATAAAATGTTTCTCGGTATTCAACGTCTACCCCATGAGGTATACGTTTTTGTTTCTAAACTTTCAATGCTAGTTTATACACTTATAATGTGTTCTTAATGCGTACCATATATACAACCCTTAACCCAAGTTTTATCTAAGTGATGAGTTTTTTATCCCTAAATGCTACAATTAGACCCTTGAAAAATAATAATTTTTATATTCCTGCTCGATTAGCGCTCACTAATTCCTCACGATTTGCAGCAACTCATGAAATTGATTAAAATAAAATTATATAAGTCAGATAGAATAGTGTAATGAATCAAACATGCCCTTTATGTTTTCACGCATCGGAATGCAAGTTGACAAAATTTGAATAAGCAGAAATGTGACAAATGATCGTGAGAATGCCAGATCGCCATTAATAAATTTTCCAGCTACAACTTGAATAAGTACTACCAAATTTCAAATGATTGTAACTAATATATTTTCGATGAAAGATTATTCTGCATAAAATTAACATTTAAAATAATCTTACCACATTCTAATTAAAAATTAGTCTTTCTATAAAACACTCTTAAGAACCCGGCCGTTGTTGCTTAATTATCGGTTCCATTTTCATCCTCATGGGCTTTTATTATCTCCGGTCATGCCTTCATTACAACGCGGCTTTCCCCAAGAGGAGTTTCTCAGTTATCGATTTCGTCTTTAATCTTGGTAAGAGTTCAACTTATTTGCTGGCCTTTCTTTTAAAATTTGTATTTAGGTGAAAGCATACATATTTTATGCGTTCACTAATATTAACACCGTTTTTAAATGCTAGACTTTTATTTTTCAAATGTGTGTAATTATACCTACAAAAGACAAAAATAGAAAGGATAGACATTCATTATTTGGTCTTTCAATGTATTTTAACGCTGAAAGTCCAGTGTTTATATTTAACAAGTGGCGTCAAATTTACATGTTAGCGATCAACTAATGCAGACTGGTTTTTATTTTTTTTTAATTCCTTTTTTAAAGATTTTCCCAGATATTTGATGGAAATTGGAAGTATTTGATTGGGTTTCCTTTTATTTCAAGGGATAAGATAATGTGGTTTTAAAATCCAAGAGTGCAATATAATTAAAAATAATCCTATCCATCATAGCCGAGACTGTAAATTTTTATCAGGCTGGTAAAAGATTAATAGGTCTAAAAACAACCTTTAATGCAATAGAGAACATTATAAACCTTGCATTACTTGAACGAAAAATTTGTTATTGTTGTGAGAAATTAAAGAAATTTAAGAAAAAGAGAAAATAAAGGTTTGTGACTAAGTAAATTACCTCGTATTTTAACATTAAAAAACGATCTTTAAGAGTATTGAAATAAACTTGAGGCATAAAATCGCACAATGATACAGAAAAATAAATTAAATAAGGCTTTATCTTTTAGAAAACTGACTAGTTAACTTACTAACTTAGTACCACTTATTCATGGAACACAACGTGTTTGAAAAATGCGTGGTGCCATCTCTTATCAATAGAATTAAAGACTTATGTTGATAGAGCTTTATGTAGATATTTTAATAAAATTTTGTTAACTGGTACAGTTTGATTAACGACACTAAGAAAAGGCTCGTCAAAAAATAAATATGGACCGTGGTTTTGTACGGCAAAGAAACTGGGCATGAAGCAGGATGATAAATGTAGTTATCAAGTTTTTGAAATGTAGCTATCGAGAATGATGAAAAAGATAAAATGGAGAGAAAGGAAAATAAACGAAGAAATTCGACGCTGGATGGGGGAGAAGAGAGGATTGTTGGGAGAAATACATATGAAAAAGGAAAGGTGGATTCAGAGAATTTTGGTTTGCAGTGCGATATTGAAGATTGTGATAGAGAGGAGGATTTTAGAAGCTACGTTCACAATCCGCTACATACAAGTATACTCGATGCTTTTGCACTAATGCAGTCGAATAAATTGGCGGGAGGTAATTTTTTCTCATGAAAAGGGCAAAATTCGCATTATGTGGGGAAAAAAGAGGTGGCGCCGTGTTTGCTTCACTCTGTCGCGAAATCGACGAACTGCCCGATCCAATGAACTCCGGCGGCCTTTAAATCAAAACCGTTGGCAAACTTACCGACAGAACATTTAGATGATTTGCCCACCGAGGTAAAAAGTAGCTTCGCAAATAAATATCTGGTTTGCGTTCGACAGTGTTTATTTTGAAAACATTGAAACGTAGACTAGTGCACATTTTCAAACAGTAATGGAATTTTTATTTTATTTATTTTCTCACGGTCCTCTGTTAAAAATTCAGGAAACGCTGGTGATAATCACCAGTACACGAATATTAGTCAAAAAGATTAATTGGTTAGTCGTAACTAAATACACCAAATCAAATTGTTAATTAATTTCTTCAAAAAACTATAGCTTCACGATATTTAGGACTTCGCTGCTTAAAATATTACTTACTGATTCGGTTAAATATACCGAAAATAAGTACCTTATACCGAAAGAAACCGTTTGGTTTATCTCTTTCTTAAAGTATCACTGTCAAGTTAATCAGAGAGCAACGCACTATGTTAAGAAAAAATAAAATATTAAAGGAATTTTATTTCAATTTTCCTATTAACTTATTCAACTCTAACTGTTTACACAGATCTTCCCTTCTTACTTCCCGATAGTGATTGCCTCCCAATTGCTGTATTGCTGCTTGCTGTATTGCCTACCAATTTCACTCTTCTTCTGCAAACTTTCCATATCCTCGAATTGCGCTTCCACCTTCCACGCTTCTTTCGCTCCATTTCTTACCCGTCTCAATTTATTGTTTACCACTTCTTACTTCCTTCTGCCTAGGTCTATGTTTACATTCATCCATTTCTTCTCTCATCAGTCTTTCTAATCATCTCATCCTGGAAACATGGTTCATTGTTCTTTTCCCGTTAACGGCTTCTTTCTTACTTCCAGATAGTGATTTAACCTTGTTGTACCACCAATATCAACCTTCCTCTGAAATCTTTCCATATTCTTGCCACAAAGTTTTCCACCATGTTTTTTTTGCTTTATTTGTGGTTCGTCTCAAATTATGTTTAACTCTTTGTAATTTATTTTGCCTAACTCTGCCATTCTTCCATCTTCTTCTCTCATCCATCTTTGCAATCATCTCATCCGTGACCCATGGTTTCCTTTTCCTTTTCCCGTTATCGGTTCCTATAGTGTCTTTTGCGGCTTTCGATATCACTTTCTTGATACATTCCCATTTTTCTTCGAAAGTACTCTGCTCTTTGCCGTCATCCATCATTTTTTCTACAGCCTGCTGATACTCCTTCCTTGCTAACCCATTTAATGCTTCTACATTCCATTTCCTAACCCGTGCCTTATCTTTTTGAAATGGACGCCATATTTCATAACAACTAAATTGTGGTCAGAGTCAATATCTGCTCCCGGGAAGCTGTACGAATTTATCACACTGTCCTTAAACCTGTGCCTAACCACAATATAATCTAAGTGATAACTTTGTGAGTCACCTGGCATTTTCCATGTTTACCTACGCCTTTCGTGGTTCCTAAACCATGTGTTGTTGATGACTAACCCTTGTCTCCTTCAGAACTCAATTGCTTTCACCTCGCATTCATTCCTTGTGCCTAAACCGTAGTCCCCCACCTCATCACTATCTCTTCCTTCGCCTACCGTCGCATTCCAATCCCCATCACTATCGAATGTTTCCCTGCAGGTATACACGCTATTACATCTTCTAAGTAATCGTATATCCTATCGACTTCTTCCTCCTTGTGGATGGATGGAAAGCGTATTGATCGGCAGTGGGATGTTGATGACTGTGAGAGAGGGGAGAATGTTAGGCAAACGAGAAAAGGGTATAAACAGGATAGGAATGTTGGATGGAATGATGGGCGAGAACGAAGGTTTTGATGAGTAGTTAATATCTTTGACCAAAAAATAATTGTTATAATATTTTAAAGCAATGTGTCATTTTAAGCTTTGAATATTTTCTCGTATAAAATGTACTTACGTATTAATTCACTGAGTTTATGATTTACTGGATTATTTGATATCTCATAAGAGGAGTGTACTTAAAGAAAAAATTCTCAACATTTTTAATGGCTATATATCTCGATAAATAATGGTGGAATTTTGCCTCGACGTGCAATTTGCTCTCTCTCTCTCTGTTTGGCTCAGATCTCTGAGAATTACGCAACAGCCACTTACTCAGATGATTCTCACTTTAAAAAACATGGTGTATTGCAATCAACAGGGAAACTTGAAAAATAATTCATAATATCCATTATAAGAATAAAGTTATGATTTGGAGGCAATTAATTAGACGTGTAATTTTGGTTACATTAATATTTTCTTTCCTTAATTAAGAGAATGAATGTATCTGACAACACAGCCTTAGACCATTTAAGTAAATATCATTAAAATGATGCTTCTTCTTTTCAGCTACGAATTTCTTCAGAGCGTACTTATTTTTCATCCCTTCATCTATCCTAGTTTTGGCAGTAGGTCCATTGCGGTATCATGATGTAACATTTACAAGGTTGGCATAAAAAGTATCGGAAACGTTTTGGAAAAAAAAATTACTTCATATATTGCTACAATGCCTCCAAATTCCTCAAAGTACAGTGCTTGAGTGTCGACACGCTTTTGTCTGTTCGCCGTATTTCACGCTTGCAGCGAATCACTCGACATGGGTCCACTAAGATCACCATCTAGCCTGAACGAACGCTCGCACGTGATTGACGCGTGTTGAAGGGCGAATGCCTCACCAACGAGTTTGCGCCGTTGGAGCGCGCTAGGACATACAGTTACGTCAGGAAAACTTTTTCCTGATAATTTTTGTACAAATCATGGAGATGTTTTTCTATTTATACAGGGAAATGGCATTTGCGCAAATTTATTGCTTAAAGTTGAAAAATAAACCAATATTTTTAATTTTATTGGTATAGTTTACGGGGATGTTGTCAGTGTCAATCAACCCGGAAATAGGAAACTTTAACCGTAATTTAACTGATAAACGTATATCCACCTTCTTTATTTTTCTGATTATCTAATAGGAAGAAATACTCTTTTGCCAAGAATGTAAATCACATATCAAAAGAGTTAATAGTGCAATTTAGTGCATGTAAATTCGCTCTTTTAAATAAAGAGCGTTGACTTTTATTCACAATTTGTCTCTAAACATTAACGTAGGCACAAAAGAAATCGATTATAAAATTTGATAAACAGGTTTACATATCTTAGGCATCACGAAATTAGTCAAATATCAATTTTAGAAAATAGCAATAGAGCTTTTAATGCGTAAGGCTTAACTCCTAATTGGATTCTGGGGTTAAGTGGAAACGAAGGAGAAAAATACCGGTTATGTATAAAGTCTCTTCCCTCCCCATCATTTCTCCCTCGCTGAAGCTCCTCTTAGCCCGCGGCCCCCCGACCCAGCGGAGGAAGAATGACCTCGCGCGTCCTCCGCCGTTGACTCTGCTGACTCGACCCTGATTGAAATAGTGAGAACCCCCTCAAACTTGCCTCCGCGCTCCCTCTCTTCCATCACGCCAACCCCTTCCCTAATCCACCCCGAAACCCTCTCTCCTTTAAATCCTCCCTCTCGAAATTTCTGATGCGGTGGAAGCCTGTGGAAGGATGCTTGGGTGTACGGCAGAGATGTGGGAAGAGAGGGGATGGTTCCCCTGAGGTAGGGGACTGGTGGATGGAACGGCTCGTTAGAGGGATGGAGAGAAGCCATTCACCGTCCTTCCCGCGCTTTTCTCTTCTCCCGGCGTTCGCCCCGTCACTCCCTCATCCCCATACCCGTTTTCCGCCCCGCCCAACCCCAAGGGGCGCTCATGAATACATTTCTCCCTCACGTCCCCACTCTCGTCCGCTCCTTTAATCCGACGGAGCGCTCCCTCCCATCTGTTTTCTCTTTCCTCCTCCAATTTCATCTCTCCCACACCAACAAATATTTCCTCCAGCTCTCTTTTCATTGACCTCTCTTCTTAATCTTCCGACCGCGGCTTTGAGGAGAGTTTTCGAATCCTCGGATGGAGATTCTCGGAAGCAACGAGAGAAAAAGAATACCACGGAGTTTTCCCTTTTATCCTACTCTTCCCCCTCGCCCCATTTCCTACGACATGATTCCCTACGTCTTTTAATGACTAAGCTGATGTTTGTGAGGGACACTCGAGGGTATTTTGGGGATTGTGTTTATCCGGGGAGATCGGACGTATCGATGAAGATACCAGGCGAGGCAGCGGTTTTATTGTGAGAGCACAGAAGTTTAGCAATTGACCTGTTCATCGGATGATATGATGACTTAATCGAGAAATAAAAGAATAATTGAGTTAGAAAGCATATTTTCATGTGATATATTTTCACGGCGTGTAACAAGCGTCTAAACGGCGTCTGGTTATTTTCTTATCATAATAAATGACAGCATAATTAAACGCAAACATGATTTTTATCTCCGACTTTGCGAAGACTCAAGATCTTTTTCGAAGTTAACAGGGATGCATAGATGACCAACAAATAAGTTATAAGCATAAGCAAATAAGATAAGCATCACATCAGTTGTCTGAGAAATAATGGAGAAAAGGATCACTGAATTCGGGAATGGAGGACAAGAGATGGATGGCTATACAAACAGCAATATGGATTTAGAACAGGTTACTCGTGCAAAACACAGCTATTAGGACTAAGTAATAGCATTGGGGACGCAAGAAATAACGGATAAGACTGTGGTGATCGTTGATCTTTCGATAGCTTTCGTAAGTGCCTCACGATAGAATACTGTTAAAGTTGGAGTTGTTACCATTGGACTTTAGGGTAAAGCAATGGAAAGCAAATTTTCTTATTGATAGATTATTAAAATGTGAAAATAAAGTATCAGTTCTACGAAGAGGTGAAAGCTATCTCAGGAATACAACAAGGTAACATTCTAGGACCATTACTTTTTTTTAAATTACGCAAACGTTCTATAATTGCATTGTCTACAGACGGATAGAAAAAGCAAACGACCATCTGGTTCTCCAAAATGACGTCGATTGCCTTGTCGAATAGGTTATAAATATAACATGAGCCCAACGTAAGCAAGAGCATTCATATAACTTTTTCAAATTAAAAAATACAGGAAATATTTACATTATCTTTGGAGATATAATCCCTTGTGGCAGTCCTTGCAAATATTTAAGTTTTTACTTAACTAAGGACCTTGGATGGGGAGTTCAATTGAATTTTGTGACATGGGAATAATTTAAATGACTTAATTCTGTAATGAAAAATTTAAAAGGTAGCAGTGTTACCAAAAAAATAAAAAGCATATAAGGTTCTGGTTTGCTCCATCCTGGAATATTAGTCCATAGTATGTGACCCGTGTGCCGAGGGAACTACAGGATGCGGCAAAATAACAAAGCATGGGAAGATTCTAGGAAGAAAATAGAAAATCCAAATTTTAAGGGAAATAACTACCACTGTTTTAAAATTGGAAAACATTCAAAGAAAAAAAAAGGGTTTTCATATTTTATTGAAATATTATGCCATGTAATCAACTACATGGAGAGTTATTAAACTTCTTTCCATTACAAGAAACTGCGGGAGATGCCGCAACAGTAACTATTAACGGAGTTATTCGCTATGTGTGCATTATAATGCAACAATTTCAGAGAATAAAAATCATTCGCCTTGACCGGGATTCGAACCCGGATCCCTCGATATCCGGCCGAGTGCTTTAACCATTTAAGCTACCGAGACGTCCTCTTACACTCTGAAATTTTGGGGGCTTTAAAGAAACAAGATTTTATGACGAAATACCGTACATACAATGTCACAGGCATTCGTAGTCGTGCGCGAGGCGCCACAGTCCACGAGGTTAAAGCCAATTTCAAACACTTAGGCTGTTCATTTCAAGAAACTGCGGGAGATGCCGCAACAGTAACTATTAACGGAGTCATCGCTATTCGCTATGTGTGCATTATAATGCAACAATTTCAGAGAATAAAAATCATTCGCCTTGACCGGGATTCGAAACCGGATCCCTCACGGAGAGAAAACTTGGACCGTGATAATGGGTGATATTTCACGGTGAGTGTGCTTGGACGGGGAGTGATGTTGTACAATGCGTGCTGTTAGATGCGGTGTAATTCTGGACCATGTGTGGTATTACTTTGGGCTGGGTCATGTCTACTTTTACTTTTCATTTTTCTCGGTTACCCATGGAGCGATTTAGTTTTGAAATTTTTAAAGCTGGCGTAAAGTTTTGAGTTTTTTGTTATTGCTCTGTGTAAAATCATTCACGATCCTAGGGACATGTAGTGAATCTGACAATAGTTATATGAATATATTTTAATGAATAATGGGGTAAAAATGCGTATGCTGAGAATTCAGTGAATTATTGAATACAGGCACTCTGTTTCGTAATTATTTGATGGTTATTTTAATCTAGCTATTAATTTCTTGCTATTCTTAGTAAAATTATTCTGAATGTCGTACTTTATGACTGAAAATATGCTTCCTGCCTCCAAAATATACCTCTTATTAACTTTTGGCTATGTCATTTATTAACTGAGAATATTATGAAATGGAAACCTGCTTTAAGACCACGGACATGTGATTTATTTATCCTCGTCGGATTGCCATGAGTCATCTCTGTCGATGTCAACTATCTAAAGGGATAATCGTATAGTTATCAAACACAATGTAGAGGCATGGTAATGGATCGATGCTATCCAAACTCATTTAATATTCTCTTTACTCACAAAATATTTTTTTACTTAAAAACGGAGGAGGCGACGCAAATGTTTACTTAATGATGACAATTTACTTTAGGAAAATATTCTCTCAATGATTTTTTAGAAATCGCTCTTTTTTTATTCAACATGCCTTGTGTTTCTTCTTCGTCCAAAATATTACCTCAAGCATCAACCGCGTATTTTACTTAACTGATGCCAAGCTGAACCCTCTGCAGCATTACTTTTGGGCAAGGCTACTCATGACCAGGAAAGTAGAGTAAGTTTAATTCATTTTTTGTCCATTGTAATTTTTTTGCTTATTAAATGCATATTACAATAAAAATACTTTGTGACATCACATTCGAGTGAAAATTTTCGTTTATTTTCCTTTGCGAAATAATTACCTGAAAATGAAATACATAGTAGCGGATGACTCTGAATGAAAAATTTACTGTTGCGGCATGTCTCTAAGTGACTTGAAATCTGAAAATAAATTTTTATATTCTTAAAAAAGAAATATCATGAAAAAATTACAGGACAGAGACACTTCTAAATGTGGTCAACCTTACTTATGCTATGGTAGAGAACATACTATCACTTACTCAAACTTGTGTTAAAAAAGAAGAATACTTCAATTAAATGCTTCATCCATTTTTCATATTGTTCGTATCTAATAATATATCATTAATTTCTAAAAGTTGCTATAAATATGTATATAATAGAATTTGATGAAAGTGCAGATCTTCGCAGCAGATTATTTAGAATCGTTGAAATGCTATTCAAATTAGAATAAATATCTGCGTAGGAAATATTACATTAAATTTTATAACAAATTGAGTAGCTTCAGACGTGATGTGTTGGAAGTCGAACATAATGAATAATAGATTTTAGCACTTTACCACTTGACATAATTTATTTTACTAACGGTTTTCGATGTATTATGATGATTTAGATCAGGCAGATCACCTGATGATGCTGTTATACATCGAAACCCGGACGTAAAATTAATTTTGTCGAGTAGAAAAGTGCTTTAATCTCTTATTCATTAAATTTTACACATAGAAGTATGTTTTTTCGTCTAACATCCACTTTTACGAGGGCCATTAGGTTATTTTAATAGTTTAGGCCGTGCAGTTATTGTTAAAAGCAACGTCATCGTCACGGTTTCCTTATTTATCTCATTAAGATATTTTTTTATTATTTAGATATCTCATTCATTTCAGACAATGATAAACCTTCATTCAATAGTTTCAAGTAAATTATATGTAAATGGGAAGTATGTATAAAATAAACCACTATCCAGTGATAAATGTTTTGTCCCTCGGAAAATTGTTATTAAATTATTAGCGTTATTCGAAACGGGCTCAAATAAAATAATAAGTCACCTTGGAGAGGAAATTATCAGGGGAATAAGGAAATTTGCTCACGTACGATTATCTTTCTGGGACAGCATAGTCAATTATTTAGCCCATGGTTCCGGAAAATTTTGACGCGCGCGCTTTTTAGCTGTTGCTAAAGGCTATGAGTGGCATGCCAATTAGGCAGGAAAAGAAAAACAGAAGGCGTCTAGATGGAAACAGAATTCCGAGACTTCGTTTCCGCCTCAGTTGTTTGGACATTTTTGGGGACACTGGGAGACTAAAAAATGATACGTTCACCACTACATCGCCAGTTTCTTTCCTTTTCAGTCGGCAACTCTGGGAGAATGAACCGAGAGAAGTCTAACTCTCAGGCGGGGCTTTTCCTCGAGTCACTTGTATGTAAGATGGCGTCATTATCCGTCCCCCAGATGTCTGTGTGTTTATCAGTTATATATTTAAAAATTTGCTAATGACAGAACGTTACCTAACCAACTTAACATAAATATAATGCCAAAGAATTCTTAGCTTCCTTTGTTCTCTATTTTTGTGTGAATCCATAGTTGCTGCATGTAAAGTCTTCGGCACGATGTTTGTTCGTAACACGCAAAAACATAAGTAAATTAATTAATTAAGGAGTTCCGTCATATGACTTAATAGCTACCTGTAATAATGTATACCTAATTTCCTCTTAGCATTGAGAATAACACAGGAAGAGCCTAATGTGATACACTTATTATGAATTTGAGGATTATATGCTCACACATATTAATGTTTTAGGGATAAATAAACCCTAAAAGAATTACAATGTCAGAACAAATCAAGAAATCATAGAATAGTATCTTTGGATTCTTTTTCTGCTCTAATGTACCTATTTGGAGATATGTATTCAGTTTCAATTAGACATTGGAAATATTAAAAATATTGTTCTGATATGAGATGAAATGTTCAAAATGTTAAAAAATTTGGAAATTTAATTACTTATTTAAATTTTTAATGAAACTCAGTTTATTTTCAATGGTATCAGGTAAATGTTACCTTGTGAAATTGTTTCAGAAAGGAATAAGAAAATTTTACAAACCTTAATTTTATTAATTTAATTACAGTATTTCGCAAACAGTCCGACCCAGTCTCATTCTATTTGATGAATAATCACCGTATTATTTTTAAGTTTTTTTAAAATCTAAAGTTTTTCGCTGTCCCATTAAAGCAATTATTTAAGCTTGACATTGGACATCAATGACAAATTACCTTCCTTTTAAGTATCTTTTGAATGAATATGCCATTATGCTGTTAAATTGGCAAATAAGCTTCATTTCATAACCGGAATAAATGAAAATATTACCAAAAAGATTTTAGTCGCGTATAATCTTCAACTTAATGAGGGAATTGATTGAAATATCTGTGTTATTTATATCCTATTAGCAAACTACTAGATTGATGTTTTAAGATTGTTACTTAGGAAGGAGTGATTCACTAGCGCATTAAAAAAAATTGAAAAGGCAAGAGGTAAGAATTTTCATCTTTCCGCAATATCTTGGATCTTCAAGGAAAAAGTTAGAAATAACAAAACGTTTTTCCTATGTAACACCCACTCGCTGATTATACTTTCAACGTGAATTGCATTAACCGTGCAGCTAAAATATCTACAAAGCTGGACATAAAAATTAAGCAACAAATCAAGATATAAAGGTGAAAATAGGAATAATAGTAATTATTTAACTACTTCTGTGATAATAGCGCAATTCTTCTCCTTACGTCCCTACCACTTTGACCGTATTGGTCCAAAACACTTCGGAGATATGTAAACTGTTCTACCTGTATCTATTGCACTGAACCTCCAATTCACTCAGCAATGCTTGCAACCCCTTGGCTAACTGAGCAACTAATGCTTGGTCATCAGCAAACCTAACCGATTTTACGAATTCCCCTCCGACTTTCATTCCTACCTCCAATTCTTCCCATGCCTCTTTAATTATTCCCTTCATACATCCGTTGAACAGCCCGGTGATAATGGGCAACCCCGCCTTACACCTCTTCCTACCACTGCCCATCCGGACTGTCAGTTCCCCACTCGCACCTGAGCATTCTGAGACATGTACAGGTTGAGGATCAATCCCCTTTCCTTAAAAATTCATTCCTATTATCTACAATACACGCATTTATATTTCCCAATTCATTCTATCAAACGCTTTTTCGAGATCTACGAAACAGGCCAATATGTCCTGCTTGTATTCTTTATTCCTCTCGATAATTGTTCTCATTACTGCAATGGCATCACACATACCTCTCCCCGTCCGAAACCCACACTGATCATCCCCTAAATAATCATTTGCCTTACTCTATATCCTTTTGTTGTTGAACCTGAGAATAACCTTAGCTGCGTGGGATATTAAACTTATTGTTCTGTAATCTTCACATGATATAGCCCTCACCTTTTTCGGAATAGGAACTAACACTGATCTCACAATATCTTCCGGCCAGATTCCTTCCTCATAGATACTACGAATCAGTCCATATAGGGCCTTCTTCCCAATTTTTCCTGAACAATTGAATAGTTCCACAGAAATGGTGTCTATCCCCTCGGTCTTATTTGGTTTCACCTCCTTTAATGCCCTTTCTATTTCATCGTCGAGTATCCCTGGACCTAAGCTATCTTCTTCTACGTCATGTTCCTTTTCTATGTCTAACTTTGTCGGCCTAAGTTCTTTACCATACAGTGTTTCTATATATTCCTTCCAACTCTCTTGGATTTTTTCTGGTTCAACTATTATCTTACCCCACTTATCTTTAACTGTTAGCACAGATCTTCCCTTCTTACTTCCCGATAATAACTTAACCTTGCTGTATAGAGCACCAATTTCACCCTTCTCCTGTAAACTTTCCATATCCTCGCATTGCGTTTTCCAACATTCTTCCTTTGCTTTATTTGTGGCCCTTCTCAATTTATTGTTTAATTCTTTGTACTTCATTTTGCCTAACTCTGTGTTTACATTCTACCATATTCTTCTCTCATCCATCTTTGCAATCATCTCATCCGTGACCCATGGTTTCCCTATCATTTTCCCGTTAACGGTTCCTTTTGTGTCTTTTGCGGCTTTCGATATCACTTTCTTGATACATTCCCATTTTTCTTCGAAAGTACTCTGCTCTTTGCCGTCATCCATCATTTTTTCTACAGCCTGCTGATACTCCTTCCTTGCTAACCCATTTAATGCTTCTACATTCCATTTCCTAACCCGCCGCCCTTGCCTTATCTTCTTGAAACGCACGTTACATTTCATAACAACTAAATTGTGGTCAGAGTCCGCATCCGCTCCTGGGAAACTGTGCGAATTTATCACACTGTTCCTAAACCTGTGCCTAACCATAATATAATCTAAGTGATAACTTTGTGAGTCACCTGGCATTTTCCATGTACACCTACGCCTTTCGTGGTTCCTAAACCATGTGTTGTTGATGACTAACCCTTGTCTCCTTCAGAACTCAATTGCTTTCACCTCGCGTTCATTCCTTGTGCCTAAACCGTAGTCCCCCACCTCATCACTATCTCTTCCTTCGCCTACCGTCGCATTCCAATCCCCCATCACTATCAAATGTTTCATTGCAGGAACACACGCTATTATATCTTCTAACTCACCGCAAATCCTATTCAATTCTTTGTTCTCGTGGTTCTCGGCGGCATGTATACCTGAACAATGACCAAATTATTTGGTTCTGCTTTAATCACTACGTGTAATATTCAATCAGTTGCTTGCTATATGGTGACTGCGCTTCTTTCTATCTCTTTATTAAATATTACGGCAACCCCTCATTGGTTCTCGTCCCCGCCGCTGTGTTACTGTATAGTGATCACTCCAGTAATCCCCGCCATCCTTTCATCTGACCTCGCACAGACCTAGAACAACTATATTAACTATTTCCATCTCTCGCTTAATATTCTCTAATTTGACTATCCTCAACATTGTCCTGACGTTCCATGTTCCTATTCTAACTACTTTTGTCTTATTCTGCGTCTTCTGTCCTGCTGCTGTTGTTTCTTCCCTGCAAGGGTTTCGTGGGATAACGAGCGCGGAAGCCTTACCTCCCCCGCTGCCGGGCACTATACACGGTCCCTTGAGCCGAGTCCCGCAGTTGCCAGGACTCAATTTCTCTCTTGTATCCATTATTTTGCTTGGGAATGATAATTGAGGTGGTTTCCCTTGGCCTTCTCCCATAATGTTTTTAACGTGACACCATCGCTTAATGGCCGCCCCACTGGGGTCAGACGCCATTGCAGCCGCCTCAATGTGGAACAGACGCTGCGTGGACTACCTTTCGTCTGGCTCCTAACCTTTGACCAATCTGGCATGTGCGAGGAGCAATTGTTATTACTCCCGCCAGCACAGCTCTAGGGGTCATCGGAACACAGAAGCTCTTCCATCACGTCAAGGTTGTAGACCATAGGAGGGATATATTTATTTATATATATGAAGGGCAGAGTTCTGTCCTTCTCTTCATTTGAAATTGTGGTGTGGACCACCGTAAATTCGAAACTATAGGTTTTCTTTTCTTTTTTTGTGTTTCTGTGTCTGCTCTTTGGTCACTAGTGCTAATTTCATATGCATTATGCATATACATATATAAAAAAACCATAAACACAGTAATCAACCCGAAGGTCGGTTTAGTAGGTGATGGTAGAGCTTACCCATGTACCAAGCCCGACGGCATGTGAATATTCACACATCAGGGTAGGGGGGCCAGTTCCTTTTCCTGTGCCGGTTATGGTTTCCCAGGAAGATCTGGTACCCGAAAAATCAACTAGCTTGGGTGGAGCTGCAGGTGCCCAAAGTGCCTTGCCCGGGAATCGAACCCGGGACCCTCCGGTCAGTAGTCCAACGCTCTACCCACTAGACCACCGCGATATATACTATTATATATATTATTAGATGATTATAGATTATAATCTACCGGTTTAGGTAGATTTTTGAATGGACACAACTATCAAATAAATATTTTTTAAATCCCAACAAAACCTCATCCAGCAACCTACTCTACCCCAGGTCCCTTTTCATCTCAGTTATATATATATATATATATATATATATATATATATATATATATATATATATATATATATATATATATATATATATATGTGTATATATTTGTACACATACACATTTTTACATAAAGTTACTCGCACATTAGTCAGGTAGAAGACTAAATTCTTGTGTTGCAGAAAATTGAACCACAGAAATATAAGAAAAACATTTTGTGTTCACAAATTTTATAAGTTGAATGCCATTAAAGATATTCTACAGGAATTACTCCTTTAAAATACTTAAATGTTCATAATAATGCCTTTAATTAAATGCAAATCTTTAACATTATTCCCACTCTCTCGAATATGGAGAAATCATTCGTCGCCAATGGCCGAAAAAAGTTTAAGATCTGCTGCCGTAGTAATTGCCTCCCAAGGAACGAGGGACTCATGAGGAGGCAACGATATCTTGAACGTCGACGGTAACCTGGCCGTCAGTTTGTTGAGATGGTAATCTAGAGTGTTCCTAAGCCACGAGACGGCAAGAAGCCGGATCGTTATGGCCTCGGGTATACTATATTTCAGCCCCACTGCCCTCTCATTTGGCCGGGCTGTTACCAGGAGGGGTACTTTGTCCGAGGCGACCGGAAAGAAAAGAAGGAAACTAACATATTGGTGCGTATTAGTCCACTCGCTGCGCACTCAGTCCTGCACTTTTGTTGCAAAGTGCTCTCGGAATGGCTTTTGGGGGCGGAGGCTACCCGCGGAGGGATATTGTGGGAAATAAAAGTCGCCGTCCGTCCTTCGTGCCTTTCTCTCTTCCTTTTCCCCACCGCCCTACTTCTCCTTAATCACCCTCCTCCACTCGTACGTTCTCTTCTCGACCCCACACTGCGCTCTTTGACGGTCGTGGGTGACCTCACGCGCGGCAAAGGGCCACTCACTCGAGGAGTACTTTACATTTAGATCCACCTCCATGTTTACTTCATTTAGATCCTACGTGCATTTCCCAACAATTATTTTGAATCATCCATGCGTAAATTAATAGTTTCCCTGAATTATCTTTGACAGTTTCACCGGAATATCCCTTTTTATTTCCTGGCAGTGCTTTCACATATTTGTCCAGCTCGCCGTTTCACCCTACCTATGTGAACTGTACATTTATAAAAACTTTTAAAACCTGAAAGCCTGAATACAGATCCAAATGCATCCGTCTACTATTACAGTAAGTATCTTCATTAGAGTAAATTCATGCAGAAATTTTTGAATTTCGTTGAAGACGAAATAAACGAAATAAAAATATTCTCCATCGCCAATAAAAAGTTTCGTATTAATGATTTAAATGAGTGCACAGCCCTTCTGCTCTTCTACTGTAGCATAAGCTTTGAAATACAATTTCGCAGTGAAATAAGGGAGCGTCTGAGGCCTCCAAGTATTGCACAGGCGAAATCATAACACAATTACAAAGAGCAAGCGACTCATGAGCAGATAACGGCGCCTCGACGATATTACCATGCTGGCCGCTCGTTTGCTAAGATGGTAATCTTGTGTGCTACTTAGCCACGAGATGGCAAGAAGCTGGATCATTATGGCCTTGGGTCCGACTGTCCCCTCATCTGGAGGGAGGGATATTTGGTCCGGGGCCTCGGAAAGTAAAAAAGAAAATGAACAGATTCGAGCCAATTTCTCCACTCACTCCGCACTTATTCCTGCCCATTTATTGCACGACAAAGTGCACTCGGAATGGGTTTCGGGGAAGAGGCATCCCTCGGGGTGAGATTGGGGGAATTCAAAGTCATCATCTTTCCTCAGCCCTTTCACCCTGTCAACCGCTGGCCTCACAGTCACCCTCCTCCACTCGTACGTCCTCTTCGGTGGGGAGAGTCCTCTGGCGGCAAAGGACCTGGTAGGGATTCTGTTTGCAGGCACTCAGTCGCCCGGAGGCATACGACACCGCCTTCCCTCGCTCCTCTCATCCATTCCACGGTCTTCCGGCAAACATTGCCCCTCCCACCGAGCAATCACCAATTGCTCTTCAACACCCACCCACACTTGCTTCTCCTTTAACTCGTGATGACGTATTCACTGCGTTTTATCTTCTCCTGCCACTGCGGCAACTACCAAAGTTTGTGCCCTAAAGCCGCTTCCTTATCGAATTCCGGGAACAATTTGCCGTCCTTGGAGAAATTTGGCGCTCTACCATCACGTGTCATCACTAACAGTGGGGCAATTGTATTCCGAGCGCCCACTAATAGTCTCCGTCGCCCAGACGAGTGCTTTAATATTCCATTTCCCAAGCGCGGGATACTTAATGGTAATAGTCTCCAGCCTCACATTGCTGGACGGTGTCAAGTACTTGGCTCATAATGGCCCTCACTGAAGCGCAACGAGCATCGAATGAACGATTCTTTTGAGTGATTCCCTCGAAATGTGGTTTCAGTTTTAATTACTTTCGGAATCCTTTCCCCTCTTTTTTTGAATGTGCTACCGACAGTATGAAACCATTTATATGGTTCCATTTTATCGCATTTGAATGGAGTTGGATTTGGATTTATAGGTGATATATCAATTTCCTATTATGTGTTGCCGACTGCAATTTAGTAGTTTCTCAATGGGCCATGATCCTACACACTACTCTGCTCATAAGTCGTAACTATGGTCGTTGAAAAGATCCTCTGATTTTTGGACAATTTGGAAATGACCGCCGAAACCCCTCCAAAAATAATACATAACTATAATGACAAAAATAACTTAAACCGCATCTTATATTTGCCATTACTGTATTTTCAACGACATTGTTTCACTCCCGTAACACTATACAATTTAACTATTCTCTTCTTCCCTCAACCTCCCCATCCTAGCATTCTCCCTTTTTCAGCATCCCATTGCCTCTCAGTATCTTCTTCATTAGCTTGATCTGAATTTATTTCAACAGCAGTTTCTCTTCCACTGCCATACCTAGAACTCTATTGTTTTCTTCCATTCTGTCTACTTATTTTTCTCCAATTATCCCCACATAAACTTCTCAAAATCCTCTAAACTACGTTTTTGCTCTCTTCAAAATATCAAAGATCCGAGCCATGCAAAACTTCGCCCCGTTTTAACATTTTGAAAGCCTTTTATTTATAAATTTACCTAATGTGTCATAGATCAACTTCTCACCTTTTGAGAATGCTTATTATACATGTGCAGTCATTATTATTATGTCCCTTCTATTCGTTCCATTCTCATCCAAACCCCCTCCTTGATTTTTTCTTTCTGTTTTAGTTTTTATATCCTGGAGTATTTGTTTTTAACCCGAAATATTAACTTTATGATTAATAAATAGCTTGAATTCAAGTATGAGTAGCTCTAATACGAGCATTATCAATGGAACAGGTTCTGCAGTTACGCACGTTATAAATAATGAAAATTCGATCGAGGCACATCTCCCTCGACGATTCTCAACCCCCAATCCCCTCGTTTGTGATTTCTTGCTATCGGGGTCACAAGGAGATAGACGAGCGAGCATTAAGGTAATTTTTTGCGCTATTCCGAGGTCCGACGAGACGAGGCCCTCAGTGTTCTCCCTTCGCCATCTCAACATTCTTGATCAAATCACTGCCGAGTGCGCCTCCGTCCCTCTTACTCCATCTTTTCGTCCCTTCATTGTTGTTCATTATCCATCTCTATTCCAGGTCCCCGCTATGTCATCAGGTATTACGTACTCTTGGAGGCCTCGAAGTCCTCTAATGAAGCGTTTTTCCTCCTCGCCAAATCCCCCTTCGTTCCTTCCGCTCCCGTTTGCCTTTTCCCCTCCCCTTTCACCTCTACCCCCGCCACACGCAAGCCGAGATCCCGAGAGGTGGAGATACGGCCGTTAGCTGATTGGGGATTGGCGAAGCAGGGGGTCGTAGGACATACATATGAATATATTACTCTCTGTACTTCCTTCCTCCCTGCATCCCGTCCAACATCCCTATTCTGTTACTGCCCTTTCCTCGCTTGCCCAACATTCTCGCCACTTGTATGCTTGTTGGAGTAGTAGTAGTTGAAAGTAGTGGAGACATAGGAGGAGAATCGCGTAGTGCAAACGAACTTTCACGAGGAGTTAGTTGTTGACACGGACTTGGAGTAAAGATGGTAAGGGTGTTAAGGAAGGGCTCGTCAAAACCTTGATAGGTTGCGTGGTTATGTACGTTGCGGAAACACAGCCCTCGAATGAGGACAACCGGCATAGGTTGGCTGTTTTGAAATGTGGGTGTCGAGAAGTATGGACATGGTGAAGTGAACTGAAAGGAAAACAAACGAGGAAATGCAAAATATGATGTGGTGGATTGTTGGGAGAAATCAAAAAGGCAGGAAAGATGGACGCAGATCGGTTTGATTGACAGTGCGACATCAAAAGCTGTGATGGAGGGGAGTGTGATGGATGCATGCTGGAAGAGATGGGAGTGGAATAGGGATGTTTGATGGAATGAAGGGAAGATGGAACTTTGCAGAGTTGAAGAGTGGCCTATTGTTAGGTTGGATTTTGGGTTGTATTTGGTTAACTGAAATTATGGAATTTTTGCCACACGGTTTTGTGGCAAGCTATCAAATATCAAATGTTAATCGATAAAAAGACACAAAATCACAAATAGAGGACATATCCCCTTTCATTTTACTGATTGAATCGACAATACCGCATCGGTGAGAGTGTATGTAAATGTGGGGTTTACTTGAATTAAAGGAGATGCATTGTTTTGCCCCTTAGGAGAGTCGCGAACAGAAACAAGAAGGGACCAACCACGCAGAATGGAGTCATTTGGGACATCATTTGACAAGAACTGAAACGGAGAACTTTTGGTCTGCACCTTTGACCACTTGCTGACGCTCAGTCATGCACGAGCGAGGTCAGTACAAGACTGAACTGGAATGTTTTGACTCCCTTGGAAGAATATCGTGCTTTCCACTGCCAAAAGATTTACTAAAGTTAAACAAATATAGTTAATACTTGTTTGTCCATCATCAACTGTATGCCATCAGTAATATATTAGGAGAAGAAAATTGTGTAATTAAAGTAATTATCAATGGACAAGTGTTCCGCTGAAGAATTATGCACAAATCATTCAAGAGTTTGTGTTAGGGTGATTAAAATAGCTATCGACATGTAGTGAGACATTTCCATTGGATTTGTTTCCTTTTTTAAGAAGTAATTTCGATGGCCTCCTCCTGAGTTACTTTACAGTGAATAAGCATTTTAGAATTCAAGATTCAAACTCAATACTTCGCCAAAGCTACCTTCACCGATATGTCGGATATATCCAAGACGGTTTTAACGAAGCGTTCAAAACATGGTCGATCAAAGTCATACCTTGTCTTGCTTGGCAGACTTGACTCACGGGCACATTCTTCTACTGCGTGAGAAGAGTCCAGCCCCTACTCCCTAACTGTACATGGACGTAATGGAACAGACCCTTTAAAAGTTAAGGTTTTTCTGGTTCGGTATTATGCGCAAGGATATTTATTGATTTCTTTTGAAGAGACTTTGGAAGTTACAGTTAATTCATTAGTAGGAATTTTTGAAGAACCAAAATATGACCCATTATTATTTGAAATATTTAATAAGCTGATGAGCATTTTTATAATTTTAAAAATCTGAATAACGGCATGGATAAGTCACAAATGTATGTGAAAAATAAGAGTTCGTTGAGTTTATGAATAATTGTAGGCTCCTTTAACCCGAATGTTTACTAAAAGATTTTCAATCCATGTGAAATAACCGAAAATCAATAAAAATAATACTATTATTTTTACAGGAGAATAGGTATGCGAAACGCAAAAAATATAGCAAAAATCATTCCAAAATTAATTAGATATTTAATGAAATCGGAAAAAATAGCACTTGGGTAAAGAAATCTAATAACTGTAGTTACTATATACCCTCGCAGTGGTATTGAAGGTTAAACGGATCCACTTGGCAGTGTGGCTTGTAGGAAAATCTTCTAAATATCCATATGCTAATGAGATTAGCCAATAAAAAAAGGTGGATAGGTCACTAAATGCAAGATTTAAGGGAAGGTATTTGCTAGAGCATACCTTAAACACGCATTTTAGGATTTTACATTCTGACACCTGCGCAGAACCATAACTGAACAAGGCAAAGGGAAAACGCGCCTGTTTAGTGAAAACTCGTTATGAAAGAGCGTCGGCGCAAAACAAACCTTTCCATGTTGTACTCGTAGTATGAGGAGATGGAAAGATGAAATGAGCACAACATTGTCTGGTATTCTCCTCTGATTCTACGGTGAAAGAAATATTTTCCTCCTCGTCAATCTGTCTCTTGTTACCGGCACCTTTTTCTTTCTTCCCCTTTCGCCTTGCACCCAGAAAACCCAGTCCCTCACTCCCCTTCCTCCTCCCACCAACTCTCCCTCTCCCCAAAGGGACCACGCTCCCCATCCCTTCTCCTCGTTAGCCCCTTCCCACGCTTCCCCTTCCCACCCTACGCCTTCCACCCCACTCCACAGGCATCTGTCATCTCCGTCCCACCCCTTCCCTCTCGTGCCCTTTATGAAACAGCCGATCTCTCCAACTTCCGCTCATTCCTATATTAGAGCACCGCCGCCCCCGCAGAGGGATCGCCCGCCTTCGAGGGCGAGGCCTCGCACCAACCACTCCAACACCTCTCATCGTTCGCCTGCTGCATTGCCAATAATAACAACAGGAGCATCACTTCCGCCCGCAATATACATTTCTTCCTAAGGTGGATCTTTCGGCGCAGGCGCCATCGTGCGTAGAGAAGCCCTCGCATAATGGTTTCGCGGCTGAAGGCGTCGTCGCCGTCGTGAGAGGGAAGATTGGACGGAGCGAGGATTTCGATATTTCTTAGAGGTGCGCTGTTTGTTCTCTCCACGGCCACTTGGAGTGCTGGTGCGTGAGTATGAAGGCGCCTGAGGGCATATCCTCAAGAGAGATCCCTTTGTTCTTGGAAGTGGGCCGGAGGTGCTACCAACGGCACTGAGGGCAATTCCTAGAATAGCCGAGCAGTGGGCTCCCATTCGAGTCGTGGACGGAGGCGTCCCCATGGAAGGCGGTTCAGGGCGGCAGAGCCAGACGATGGACTTCTGGTGAAGGGGGGCTTCCAACTTGTGGGCGACCGAAACACGTGAAATGCCGGTGAAAATGGATCTGGACAGAAGGACTTCTCCACCCACGCTCGAGATTTTGGCTGCGATCGTTTTGCGAGTTTCTCCTCTAGTGATCCGCGTCTCGAGATCTGGCGAAATATCTGATATTGCCGAGCCTGGAAACGCCATAACTTTTGATGAAACATGGTTTTTACGGGTCTTTTCTTAACCTCCCCACACAAAGTCCTGGAGAATCCAAATATTTTTCATTGGTATCCCGATCCCTACTTGAGGTGCTTTCGTGGAGAGGACTTTGAGTGAGTACGACGTCCGTCGGACAGGACGTTAAACTGCGGACCCATTGGCGCCTTCCCTCATTAAGAGTAGGCTTATGCCGACGCCGGGTTTCTCTCCACCCTTCATCCTCTTCAATCCATCACTAATGGCGCAAACGACCCTAGCTGTCGGTCACCTCTGTTAAAAACCAACTACGAATAGGCAACCTCGCCCGAATCTAAGTTAAGTCCCCATCGCAAAGACACTGTTATATAGTCTATTTATGACGAGAAACGATTGACTTTGCTTAACTACAATAAATAAAATTCTGCCCTGAAATACTGCAGGGCTCAAGCGCCATTGGGCAACAGCCATGCATGTTCTGTCTTTTAGGGTTTTGAGAGACGATTTCCTTACCAATTAAGCCCGTCTAATCTCAGCCCACACTCTCTGCCTCCTTCTTCCGGGGGATTTCCATTAACCCCGCGAGCCACGGTGGTGTCACTTGTCGTATGGCCTGGAATGTCAGTTAGCAAGGAGCATGCGACGCATGGCCGCGATTCTTTCTTGCTTCAGTCAGCGGTCCTGACGCTCCGACGATTATTGGACCCGATGAGACGAGGCTTGTTTATTAAACTTGACGTTATTTACCGCGAAGAACGGGGAGAAGTTAGCAAAAATGCAAAAAACTGTCCACACAAATGAGGGAAAAGTCCCACAAAAAATAATATTTTTTTCTTTTCTCGACCATACGGAAAATACTCTTTTCCTTTTTCTGATTAAAGAAATTGCAATTGAATTGAGAGTTAGTTTCAATTTCAGGGCTTGAAAGGCTCGGGCCTTGCCTCTTCATTTGATTCAGGGTGGATGATCTTAGGCAGGTACGACACTAATGCCCTAATTGGGATTTCTAAGCAGATAAGTTTAGGCTCCCTGGGCGGTAAGCTACCCGCGGCCTTAAGGCAGCTACAAAACAGCGTCTAATGAAAAGGACGAGACTGTTTCACCATTATTACTACTAGCACTCCAACGATCAAAGGCAGTTCACTGACGATTCCTGAAAACTACCATGCGACACCGTACGACGCCGTGAACTACGAAAGGAATTCTAACTTCTGTTTAACGTAAGTATATTTTGCATATCACTATTTCTTTCTTCAGAGTAATATAATCTTTACTTATTCGTCAAAATGTTTATTATTTCCCTCTCCCTATATTTTCTAACAGATATTCTCCTATATCACACAATATTTGTATAAGATTCTCTTTTAATAGCTTGTATTAAATTTTTCCGTCTTCTACGAATTTATTTTAAAAGCATTCCTAATTTACCTACCATGTATATTTCATTTTTTTCCAACTCTTTCTAATATATTACTTCCATTACTCTTTCTAATACGAAGTGTGTTAAAAATAACGAGAATTTTAATTCTTCGGACAATAATATTTATTTATTCTTATACCATGATGTTATCACCTTCAAAGTAGTCCCCATTGGAGATTATGCACTTGTGCCAGCGCTTCTTCCAATCCCCGATACACTTATCGAACTCGATCCTTGAGATAGCCTTTAGTTCTTTCAGCGACGCACTTTTAATGTCATCTACGGCCCTTCAAGGTTCTCTTAATTTTTAAAAATAGGAAAAAGTCACACGGAGCCGGTAAATCTAGCAAATATGGAGGCTGGGGTAACGTTACAGTAATTTTTTTAGCCAAAAATTCACGAGAAAGCAATGAAGTGTGAGCTGGTGAATTATCGTGGAGCAAAAGCCATGAATTGTTTTTCCACACATCCGGGCGTTTTTTTCGAATTGCTTCACACAAACGGCGTTGAAATTGTAGGTAGTACTTTTTATTGACCGTTTGACCTGGCGGCAGGAATTCATGATGCACTATGTCATTAAAATCGAGCATAACCTTCACGTACGACCGCACTTGTCGAGTATTTTTCGGTCTTGGCAAGCCAGAATGTCTCCACTGGGATGATTGAACCTTAGTTTCAACGTCGTATCCATAAACCCATGTTTCGTCAATATTTGTTGAATTAAGAACACAATGTATACATCAACTGACAAAAATACACTCCATCCACTAAAAGAACAGCGGATGTATACATTGTGTTCGTAATTCAATAAATTTTGAACATAAACTTTCACAAAGTTGAGCTTAAAACAATAGAAAACCATGTTTCGTCACCTGTTATAACACGTTTCAGTAATTCTGCATCGTCGTTTACTTCATTTAGTGACTCCTGAGCAATTTCCATTCGCCGCTGTTTTTGTTCAAAATTCAACAATTTTGGAACGAATTTTGCTGCCACTCGTTTCATGCCCAAAACATTGGAAAAAATATCATAACATGATCTAATCGATATGCCAACATCATCAGCGATCTCTCTAATTGTGATTCGGCGATCGTGCATAACCATTTCTTTCACTTTTTCATCGATTGTTGATGTGATGGGGCGTCCAGGGCGTTCGTCATCTTCAAGGTCTTCACGGATGCAAAATTCACAACATTCTCATATTCTTCTTTATAGTACAATATTAGTATTTATGCCATTGAAGAGTGAATGAACCTTGATTGCTATTTAAATATTCCTCCTTAATTACGTCTGAATAATAACATATGAAAAAATAGATTACTTTACATAAAATTCAATTTCAATTGCAGAGAGACAGCTCCGTGCACCAATATAAAATTTGCGACCGAAGGTGATTATTAACTGACTACTCATTAGAAAGTGCTTCGGAAATAAGAATCGAGTGAAAGTTTTAACAGGTGATGAAGTATTTTGAAGCAGTCTCTGTTTCATTTAGGCAATGAATTTTTACTACTTGTCTTTCTCCATACGTAAAACATCAAAATCACGACTAATTAAACTTAAAATTGAGATTACATTCCTAACTATATTAGTTCTTATGCTGTTATTATAGTGAAGTGTTTTTTAAGAGACCTAAGTTCACTGAATTTATACATATTCCTTAATATTTTCAGTAGTTGTATAAAATGTAGAATTTTAAGCACTATACCTGTAGCTCATGTATTATCTGTAGAGACTTGCGTATTCAACTAGGAAATACTTAAATGAGAGACTTCGTTGTCACCTTAATGAAAATGTTTTCAGTTATTGAGACTTATCTTCAATTTTATATGATCAATAAGTTTGCACTAAAGTTAAGTTTTCTGCTTGGTCAAATTAAATTTTTATGGCATGGAATCATAATATTGCGTTAAAATTTACACCCAGGAGGGATTTACACTTCCTATTTAAACACATGTCACTTAAAAATAAAGGCGTTTGAAATCCACGCGGGAAATCCTTACAATGATAGGATTTTAACTTGGTTAGTTTTATTGTTGCTACGCGGTTGACCTCGCGTATATTCAATGCATGTCCGTCATAAATGTCCGACGTCATAAATGATGCTTAGAAGCGGATGACTCCCCGAATTTCCATATCCTTTGAATTCAGCGGCTTCATTGCACCAGAAAATACAGTCTTACAGTACGTCGGAAAGAGCAATATATCCTACAGCTTCCCAAAGGGTATGAGCTTAAGTATATGAGGTTAAGGATATAGGAAAAAAATTGTTCCATTGTTGTAAGTTTACATATTTTTTGGGGCATATTTATTGAAAGGTCCGGCAAATTAGACATTCATGCAGCATCATAAATGGCTGTGTTCCTCAACTACTTCTTGTGAGTAAATGATTAAATATGAATATATCAGAGTGTGATTCGTATATACTCGTTTTTTACTATCTTAACTTGAGCTACATTTTTTATTGAAAGAGTCCCTCTGCATTGGAACTAAACACTAGTACCCCCTACTATTCTTAAGTGATGTACTCCATCTGTTTTTACTCATCGTGCTCAGAGAGAATCCCATAAAAAAATCTTCTTTCCCTCGTATCTCCCTTAATTTCAGCCAAAATATTCTCTTATATAATGTAAACGTTATCGTGAAATATTGCAGAAAGTTGCCGCAGCAGTGACACCGCATTAATGAAGGGACCGTTGATCGTCCCGGATGCAAACTATTTCCGAGATTCCGCGGCGAGGGATCCCGTCGCCTCCCGCTCTCCCCGTGCACCCCGCCCTCCTCCCAGGGCGGCCCCGTGCTAATATCTCCCTCTGGACAAAGGGTCTCTGGGGGGAAAGTCGGGGCGGGGCGGGGATGACACCCTTTTCGGCCTCGGTCTAACCGATTCACCCCTCGGAGTGAGATTATGATGCGCTCCGTTCCGATGAAGATGAAACTCTCTGGACAAAGTAAAATGGAAGCAGAGACTATTGATTCGCAAGATTAAGGATAATTAGCCGTTCCTGTGCTCCCAACTGGAACAAACCGCTATTAGTGCGCTAATTGTGTTCGTTGGTGAAAAATCGGCTCATTCCGGCTGTTAGTGCTTCACCGTATCCTATCGGCAGATGACAGCTCTTCTTGTATTTGATTTGCGTTACAATACGACTATATTTAAAATGAAGCATAAAGAGCATGGAATGCAAAGCAGGAAGAGTTAGGCATCCTATTCATAAACCGGTGAAATCAGTCCTAAGCAAATGACGTACGTTTTCACTCGTCGATCAGCGTGGGCCCTTCGAAATAGGCGACGCTCTTTAAATGATTTAAGAAAAATACTACATGTTAATTTGATTTCGTTAATTTTACCTATTTTTAAATATTCCTTAGCTGATAAAAATAGTTAATAGTTTATTATTATAGTTTTATTTGCTCTCTTATATATATTAAATATCCAAATGGAAAATTTCTCTTAATGTGGTAAAATAGCGATTTCCTGTGACCATTTATTGCTTTGCAGAAAACATTTTTTTACGTTAATGAAGGCACTTAGCTGTATAATTATAATACACACCGTATTTGACGATTTATACGTGTTAGTTCGAAATTAATTAAGGTCCAAATCATATTAAGCACTTCAACCACAGGCGATGAGATCCGCATCGGAATTGATATTTAATGCAGTTTCTCTTACTTTAAGAAGCTAGCATCCGTTAGCCGACATAATTCGTAGTATGATGATTACATACAACACTCTAAAAGAGCAATACTTTTTTTGACTACGTGTCGAATTGAATTTGCGAGGCAGTACACGCATAGAACTGGCGCTCTATATTCTCAAGGAAATATCCCCTTGAATTTTGAACCATGCTTCTCAAACATCTCCCGTTTTTCTTTTAAAGCGAGGAGGAAACAATTCCGCATTGAAAGAAAAGAAGTCATGGAAAATTGGACCTTTTTGTAAGAGGTTTTGCCTTTTAAACGTCCATGTGGTAGAAGAAGAGAGCCAGAAAGGTGGGTGAATTTCAAAGAAGTGATATAAACACAGCGCCCCAAGTGTTGCCTCCTTTTTATCGCCTTCCTGCCTGAGAAAACTTTCAAAAGAATGCATGGTTTCCGTCCCACTACTGTCCCTCCGCGCTCTTTCGTCTCACAATCTCCTGAGGCCTAAGTAGATCAGCGAACACAAACCACGGACCACTGGGAATATAGTATTTACTTTGGAACGATGGCATGAATTCTCCACCAGGAAGACAGCGGAGGTTTCTCAAATGCTTACCCGTACTGATTGACTTCAATAGTAAAAAGTAATAGAATGCCGTAAGTACTTAGCGAAACTATCAACAAAACGGGCTTTGGATTAAGTCGAGGATATAGATTCATGAGTGCTGAGAAACATTGAGACACATATTTTATAAAAGAAAAAGAACATGTAATTTCCAGAATCGCTTATTTTACACATTCATTATTCTTTCTTCCTTGACAAAAATTGACTCAAGCATGTAATGTGTCCATTTGTCCAATAAAGCAGATTAGTGGTACAACTTTAGGGATTGGTACCACCTATTAGTGGTACTATCACCATAATTCCTGGTTTCGTCTGATCAGTGTTAAAAAGTGTATTTGATGATGTATTTGAAATGTTGGAGTGGAGAAAAATGATAAAAGTATAATAATGAACGGGAAGTAAAGCAAAAATAAAATTACTAAGACAATTGGGACTTGGAGATAGGGTTGAGGCAGGAAAGGCAGATGCAAAGTAATTTGACTGGCACTGGGATGTCTGAGACTTTTATAGAAGACATGCAAGGTACGTTCCGAAATTAATGCATTTAAATTTCCTATGCCGCTTCTATCAGTTGGAGTGGGATTAAACCCCTTGTAGTAGATGGAGAAGACGCTAACCTTTACCACGAAATTGGTTTCAGTGCTCTCCAAGCTGCAAAAGCGGCAGGATATCCGTTATTGTAATCCTCTGCGCGCCAACCCTGTCACGAAAAAATGGAATCTACAATCGAGCAAAGTTACGCGATTACTAAATTTTGTGCAAAACTAAAGTCTCTTGACGAGACTAACAAAATGATTTGTAAGGCTTACGGGGACTCTGCTCTACCCTACTTACAAGTTTTGAGGTGGTTAAATGTTTTTAAATAGGACCAGGAAGAGGTTCACGACAAACAACGCTCTGGGCGGCCGTCAACCAGCAAAACCGACAAGAATGTGGCTCGTGTTCTACAATCGTTGGACTCTGACCGTCGATTGAGTATCAAGATGGTTTCCAATGAACTGAACTTGTCGTTTACTGTTGTGTTTCTCATTGTTACGGAAGATTTAGTGATAAGGAAAATGTGTGCCAAGCTCGCGCCCAAGGTGTTGTCAGACGACCAAAAGACCAACAGAGCGGAAATTTCATGCAAACTTTTGCAACGTATTGAAAATGAACCTGATTATTTGGACAACGCCATTACTGGTGATGAAACCTGGGTTTTTGAATATGTTCCAGAAACAAAACGCCAAAGCGGTGAGTGGCACACCGACCAGTCCCCCAAACCCAAAAAGGCTAGAATGAGCAAATCAAAAGTGAAAACAATGCTCATTGTCTTTTTCGACAGTAAAGGAGTGGTCCATAAGGAGTTTCTTCCTCAAGGACGGACAGTGAACGCTGCCTACGACTAGGACGTGCTAGAAAGACTGCGAAAAAGGGTCATGAGGACGAGAAAAGACATCTCCGCTACCTGGTAACTGCATCACGACAACACGCTACGAGTCCGCGAGTTCCTGGTGAAACACCAGGTGCCAACTCTGCTCCACCCGCCCTATAGCCCTGACGTCGCCCCAGAAGACTTCTTTATGATCCCTCGGATTAACGCAGCCCTGAAAGGAACCCGTTTTTCGTCCTTAGAAGAGATCCCGAGTGGTCCCCGAAGTCGCCTTCCTGTGTCGCCTTCATGTCTGAGTCGCTGGAAAAAATGTGTAGAAGCTCAAAAATAGTACTTTGAAGAATTTTAAGTACTTGTGCAAATTTGTTTAATAAATAACAAAAAAATAACAGCAATACTTTTATAACGCACCCAGTAGTGTTTGATGAGCGAGGTAGGGAAAGAAGGATAGAAATTTTGGCCAAAATGAAGAGAGAAATAATGTAAACGGAATTAGTGATAGGTTTATTGTAGTATCTATTACTTTCTGAAATATTTATCACTTATTGAAAATATTCAAGTAGACTATTAAAAGGTATTCAAACATTACTGGGAACACTAGAGTCATTCAGAAATACAAGTTTTGATTGAATTAATTCAATTTTTCCCGAAGCTAGAATAAATCCAAATTGTTGATCATAAATGTAAGCTCCTAGAGCTCCTCATATGGATGATTTTCAATGAAAACTTTTAATCATGGCATATCTATTGGCATGGAATTTCTTTTGCCAATACCGCTAATCAGAAAATCGCGTGTGATTCATTGCTGCTAGTGTTATAATTATGAGTGATTCGTAGTCAACTCTTTTTGAGATTTAATTGAGGTCTATTGAAACCGTCATTAAAAGTATCGTTACACATCATTTAAAGTATATTACCCAGGCGCCTGAGGGATTATAAATAGTGCAATTCGATTTAATACCTATACTTAGAAAAAATGATTGACAACAGGTAGGAAGAGCTGAGGGAACGGAGGGCGAGCTAAGATGAAAGGAAGTAGGGATGTATGCTTTTTTGCCCTAATTTTGATTAAGATAATACCTGAAGGCAAAATACGTATCGTTACTAAAGGAGAAGTATTAAAAGTGATTGAAATCTGGCGCTGCGTTAATAAACTGAAATTAGAAAAATAACAAAAGAGAATGAAATTAGAAAAGGGTACACAAGATGCATGGAATATAATTCCATAAAGACGAGGGAAGCTAACTGGAAATATCCTTAGACACTTTGTGTTGAGAGCAGTAAATGAAAGAACTAATTAGAAAATGTTCTGTACGGGTCATGGTCAAACATTTACCTTATGTAGGCAAATGTTACGGAATTTTCTCTGCAGAGAATGGTGATATCAATTAATAATTTCGTGACCACCCATTCGAGGGCCAGGAGGAGGGGGGACGAAGAGCGGAGGCTGCTTACTTGGGCCAGGAGGAGGGGGGACGAAGAGCGGAGGCTGCTTACTTGGGTGGCGACGACTCGACAGGACTAATTTTTGGATGTCCCAAGGTGCACATTGGGGACAGTTTCAGGTGGAAATATCGAGAGGGAGACTTGGCTTCTTAGAGATTCGGGGAGTTGCTATTATCGGACTTGGATGGGGATTACCGATGTTAAGAGCGAGGCTAATAGCTCCCTAAATCTCTTTCAGAGAAGAATCGGCAGGGAGAGAGGAGGGGAGGAAGATGAGAGGGAAGAAACGAAGGGGAGAGAGGGAAGGGATGGATTGGGTGGGGTGGGATTGCTAAGGGGATGGTATACTATCCGATCTGGTGACCGGCTTCAATCTCTAAATGTTGTCCGACGGATCTTCGAAAAAGAGAAGAGGAGAGAAAGCGTTAGGTCCCCCCTCCCCTCCCCACCGCGTGCACGGGTCCTTCCCTCGCGGTTGTTCTCCGGAAGTATCGGGCATTCTATCCCCTTGGTGTATATGCTGAAGTCATTACTCCCTCTCTCGTGTGTAGATGCCAACATGCGCACTTTAATTAGTACTCACTTGAATTATTTATGCTGTCATCTAATGGCAGGGTGAAAGGACGATCTTAGTTAGATGGAACACTCTGTTCCGGTGATTTTGCAATATTAATTCTACTCGATTCGTACTAGGGTGCGAAGGACTTAGATATTTGAGGAGTAAACTAAAGGTTTATATTGTACTTTGTTTCGCCGTCAATGAGTGACCAGAACAATTGTTCTCTTAAAACTCTCAGAATACAATTTGGTGAGCTCATACGAGTTCTCTAATCACCACATTTCACTAGTATGTTTTAGGGTATTTTTTCACAGCGTACCATAGTGTACCAAGTTGATATGGTGCGAGCAACCATGTAAATGGACATGTATTCCGCTCTTCACTTTATTGGCCTACCTATTTTCTTGTTGCATACATGCAACAAAGAAGTCTCTAATTGTTTATTATTTACACGACGAAATAAATACACTGATGAAATTTTTACGTCATTTTGATCACGAAAAGTAGCAAAGTCGGTGTGAGAATGTTCGGTATCAATCAGCACCAAAACGGCCAGTTGATGGCTTCTTCTGGGCAATTTATGATCATACATGTATCGCATACTCAGTACTCCGGGTATGGTCAGCAAAGTTTCACAGGTAAAATGACTGTAAATTGGGAACATCATTTGAGATATATATATATATACATATATATATATATATATATATATATATATATATATATATATATAAATTCACTGGTAGTCATAACAAACTGGTTCTCGAATTTTCGGTGGTCCAACCACCTTTCTCAAGAGGAATTAGGAACAGAACATGTTCTGAATTAGAACAGAGTTCTGTTCCTAATTCCTCTTGAGAAAGGTGGTTGGACCACCGAAACTTCGAGAACCAGTGAGTTTTTCCTCTTTTGTGTTTTGGTTTCTGTGTTTGTTATGACTATCAGTGGATTTACATTACACGTTTGTGGGTTTTCCAAAAAAGTGTATATATATATATATATATATATATATATACAAACACTAACACAAAAAACACTACACACATAGAAACATAAAAGAAGGACACTTACATTGGATATTTACGTTTCGACGGCACGGCCGTCGTCATCAGATCTGATGACGACGGCCGTGCCGTCGAAACGTAAATATCCAATGTAAGTGTCCTTCTTTTATGTTTCTATGTGTATAGTGTTTTTTGTGTTAGTGTTTGTGTGTTTGTGCGTCGCCGGAGAGCGTCTTTTCCAAGTTTATACATATACATATATATATATATATATATATATATATATATATATATATATATATATATACATAACCTTCCCATGGACTCCAACCTCGTCGTGGTGGAAGGGCTTGTGCGTTCCGTTCACCCCTAGATCTGTACTGGCGGGAGTAATTATAATTGCTCCTGGTAGGGTCACCCATACCAGATAGGTCGAAGGTTGGGAGCCAGGTAAAAGGTAGTTCACGCAGCGTCTGTTCCACAGTGAGGCGGCTACAAAGAGGTCTGACCTCAGTGGGGCGGCCATTAAGTTATGGTGTCACGTTAAAAACACTATTGAGGAAGGCAACGGGAAACCACCTAAATTATCATCCCCAAGATTTCTTATGATGGACAGTATAGAGAAATTGAGTCATGGCAAGTGCGGGACTCGGCCCGAGGGACCGTGTATAGGGCCCGGCAGCGGGGGAGGCAAGGCTTCCACGGTCGTCATTCCACGAAACCCTTGCAGGTGAAACCGTCAGCAACAGGACATAAGACGCTGAAGAAGAAGACCAAATTAGTTAGATTTAGAACATGGAATCTTAGCATTATGTCGAAGACAGGAAAATTATAGAATATTACGCGAGAGATGGAAAGAGGTAATAGAGATGTTTTAGGTCTCTGCGAGGTGAGATGGAAGGATAGTGGGGATTACTGGAGTGATAGTTATAGAATAATATACAGCGGCGGGGACGAGAGCCAGCGAGGGGAGGTTAGTTCCTATTCCGGAAAAGGTAAAGGCTACATCATGTGAGGATTGCCGAACAAAAAGGTTGATATTCCATGCAGCTAAAGTTGTCCTCTGTATCATTAACAAAAGGATTTAGAGTAGGGCAAATGATATCTTAATGGATGATCAGTCTGGGTTTGGAAAGGGGAGAGGTACGCGAGATGCCATTGGAGTAATATAGAGAGGAATATAGAACACAATCAGGACGTTTTTGCCTGTTTCGTATATTTCAAAAAAGCGTTTGATAGAGTCAATTGGGAAAACTAATGAGTATATTGCAGAAAAGAGGAATAAATTGGAGGGATTGGAGACTGATCCGGAACGTGTTCATGTCTCAGGCTGCTCAGGTGTGAGTGGGGAACGGAGAGTCCGGATGGGCAGTGTTAGGAAGAGGTGTAAGGCAGGGTTGCCCATTGTCACCGGTGCTGTTCAACGTATATGTGGAGGAAATGATTAAAGAGGCATGGGAAGAACTGGAGGTAGGAATGAAAGTCGGAGGGGAATTCGTAAAATCGGTTAGGTTTGCTGTTGACCAAGCATTAGTTGCTCAGTCAGCCAAGGGGTTGCAAGCATTGCTGAGTGAATTGGAAGTTCAGTGCGATAAATATGGGATGAGAATCAATACTAACAAAACAAAGGTTATGCGATTTTCCAGAAAGAAAATGGATAAGGAAAATATTTAAATAGGAGGGCAAAAACTAGAGCAGGTAGAATAGTTTACGTATCTCGGAAGTGTGTTCGACCAATACAACCAAAGTAGTAGGGACGTAAGGGAAAGAATTGCGCTAGGTGAAGCTTTCACTAGGAAGAGAGAGTTGATGAGGGGGAGGTTGAGTACGGATGTTGAGAAAAGACTAGGCAAAGAGATTTTTGAAATGTGGGTGTGGAGAAGAATGGAGAAGGTGAAATGCACCAAAAGGAAAACAAATGAGGAAATACTAGGTATGGAGGCGAGGAGAGGGGTTTGTCAGGAGAAATCCTATGAAGCCAGGAAAAATGGATGAAAGGCGTATTGATCGGCAGTGGGGTGTTGAAGACTGTAATGGAGGGTAGAATGTTAGGCAAACGAGGAAAGGGCAGTAACAGTATAGGGATATTGGACGGGATGAAGGGAGGAAGGAAATACACCGAGATGAAGAAGGACTTGATGTAGAGGAAGTGCTGGATAGTGTTTTGTTATGGTTCATATAATATTTATTTGGTAGCTGTGTCCATCTAAAAACCTACCTTAATCGATAGATAGCCTTATGATATAGCATATGTTTTTATTTATAAATTAATCTACCGGTAAGGTAGATTTTGGGATGTGCACAACTATTATGGAGGGCGTTTCCCTGCCGAGTGCACAGTTAAGCCGATTTGAGGAGTCCCATATGGGCGGAGAGAAGATGCGTGAAGGGAGAAATGCCAGGGATAACTGGGGAAGGGAGAGAGGTCCCACTCCCTGTCCCTTGCACACAAGGTCGGAGTTGAAAAGAGGGAGGGAGTGAGTGGGTGGGCGGAAGAATGATTCGTCCGTTATAGAGAGCAGGAACCCCGGACGATGTCCCTAGAGGACCGAGGGGGGGGAAGTCAGTGAGTGAGTGGGGTTGATGGGACACGAAGGGGTAAAGGGAGGCTTGAGTGCTGGTAAGGGCGAGTGAGTGGGGGTTGGGAGAGAGGGCGGAGGGGAAGGGATAAGGGGCCTCCCCTTCTTTGACACTCCACCTCTTTCTCCGGCGCTCAAATTTCATTCCTGGGCGTGTTCCTTGCGACGGCAGTGCACGGGGTCCCTCCTATCGACGCTATTCCTTTAATAAACCGGAGCCTTTGCCCGCGGGAGTGTGCTAGGACGACGACACACCGTGTTTGGCGAGTCCCTTTGTCTCCTCCACCGGCATCGCCGCAAGTGTGCAATTACGGCCCTGCCTGCGCGGCGGTGTGCGAAGGCGGCGGGTGCGCCCGCCGCCACGTTCGGGACCTATCAGCCGCAACATCCGCGGATGGAAGCAGAATTCATTTTTGGGAAAGCCGGAGTGAATACTCTTTAAGTTTAGCGAATAGCCTTAAAATCCTGTTTTCCAATTTTGGAACGTATTGGATATATATTTACCTCTACGCTGGTATCTGGATGACTGAATATATAAAAAAAATTGGTGTGAATATTTTTGTGAAATATTTATTCTTATCTAGTGTAATTGTCTACGAAGCATTGAAGTCAAACGTGACAGTTAAATTCACATAACTTACACCAAGCAATTTAAAGATCATAAACTGATTAATCAATTGATATTCATCATTGACCTCAGGACTGCACTTAAGTGCCCAACCTAAATAAGTATTCGTGGCTTTTGAACATTATAAATGCTGGAGTTTCAAGAGAAGCATACATGAGAGTAAACGTTCTCATTTCCTTAGATTGAACTTCGAAATCAACGGTTGAAGCAGATGTTATGCATGGATTGATGATAAAAAACATAATTGTCTACTGACTACAAGAATTATTAGTCTGAGTATTAGAAAGCAGTTTATTTGAATTAATGAATGGCTGCAACTCCGCCATGGATCGAATTTCAGGATTGCAGAAGACTGCAGCGGGATCCAGCAGAAGAAATTCTAAAGCATACCTATGCGCTCTCGAAACGAAAACATACGTATTGAGAGCATATGATTTTGAAGCACCTGTACGATTGAATGGTTCACATTTTTAGGCGGTCTTCTCATAATAAGAAAAATTGTGAACAGAGTCACTAGACTCAACGAAAATGAAGGGTAAAAAACGTAGAAGAGTGAGGAAATAATATGGTCAGACAATCTACAAATGAAGAAGTTCTAGAAACGTTGGTGAGGAGAAATCACTTGTAAGAAGAGGAAAGGAACTAATTGGGCACAGCGCCTGGGGCTATACTTTACCGAAGGCAATAACTGAAGAAATGCAAGGTGGGATCAAAACAAGAGCAGAAAAGATTTTATTCTATGTAAACCGTTAAACGGATCGAAACGAGACCCAGTACGCCATCTAGCGACGTATCTGACGGCTGAAGCGAGAGGTGTTGCGTTTGTTGACGTCGAGTCGTTACAGTGTGTGTGTGCGTGAAATTTTGTTTCAAACTTGACAAAAGTGCTACGGAGACATTTGGAATGATTCAGCGAGCCTTTGCTAATGAAGCTATGAGTTGAAGCCAGTGTTTTGAGGGTACAGTTGATTAAAATCAGGCAGAACCTCGAAAGATGGAGATTAGCGAACGGGGTGGCCTTCCACTGCGACAGACCCCAACCATGTCAAATTGGTGAACGATTTGGTGCGCCTGAGGAAGTGAACATTAGTTTTGGATCCTGTCAGAAATTTTGACAGACATTTTGGGCATGACGCGCGTCGCGTTAAAATTTGTTCCGCGGGAGCTGACTGATGAACAGAGACTAAAACGTTTGGACATTTGTCAGGAACTCCTCAATCGAGCCAAAGCCGTCCCAGAGTTTCTTGAAACCATCGTAACCGGTGACGAAACCTGGGTTTACGGTAATGATGTTGAGACAAACGCCCAGTCTTCTCAGTGGAATGGTCCTCATTCTTCGCGATCAAAGGAAGCTCGCATGTCCCGGTCGAATGTGAAGGTCAAGCTGGTGTATTTCTTCGACTTGTAAGGGCTAATTCATTACAAATACTTCCCTGAAGGTCAAACCGTCAACAAAGACTTTTACTTAAAGGTTACGAAGAGGCTGAGGGTCGCAGTGAGCTGAAAGAGGCCGGACATGTGGAGAAACAATGTATGGCGTTTCCACCACGATAACGATTTTCATGAAATTCCGTTGGTAGTGGAAATTCACATTTCGTTGGGAATTTAATTTTTGCTCCCTCGCGAGAATGAGTGGCCAAGCGAATCACAAAATCCTAAGTGTACCTACCGCTCACAGTCAGTTGACAAAGTAAAGTTAAGTACAGAAGGGTTTCACCATGGAACTCGAACATGCGTGGTCCTTTGGTAAAAGTGATCGGTTTTATCAGATCTGATGCTTTCAGAAGTGACGCCGTGGGAAGCCGCCTGAGTATGGCAGCCCAATGTTAACCGCGGTTAAGGGAATGTTCCAAGATAACTTAATAAACCCTACCCACGTTTCACTTT